>JANAVB010009598.1:24703360-24885860 GCA_029216955.1 Iris pallida
ATAGGAGACTTTGTTGGCCCCCTACGCATGTTAATTCATGCGCAAGATTACCCATGTGTCTGTTTGATGATTCAGATTGGTTTTTATTAGATCTCCTGTGACTTATTTTTGCTGACTCATGCGCCTACCTGCCCATGCGCGTATGAGTATGCCAGCAGCTAGGTGTCTATCTGACCTATGTGTATATTACTTATATATGACCCTTGCGCCTATGCAATCCTTGTGCCTATGTACGCCCATTTGTATGTATAGGTAGTGAATTCTAAGTGACTAGCCCATGTGCTTGTTCGACCATATTTCTGACTTGATTACCTGTGCTGTGCTGGTACTACTACTTGCATGTACTGAGGTACAACTATGTAAGCACTGTGGTACTATCCTATGTGTGCACCGAGGTAATAATCTACGTGCTAAGCGATCCCACAAGTTATATGTCAGTATAATTATATTTTCTAGCATGGTTATGGTTAGTGGTCAGTAACATCGACATGGTATGATGATTGATGGTTTGATGCATTACACTAAGGATATATTTAGAATTGGTACTTTATGAGCCATTCTGGATCCATGCTTAGGGAACTCGTGCCAAGGTACAACATTTAGGAGGATGATCATGTGACCATGGTATAGGATTTCAAGCAAAGGCAGGGTTAATCTAGGCAACTCAAGTGGATAGAAGCATTGAGAGGGAACGAAATCTCAAGGTCGTGCGTTATCGGCCCTGTCGGATAATTGTCTGGGAGTACAAGGCTGGCTACCAGAGATACTGTATATTTATTCGTGCTAGCAGGGTGTAGTATCTGAATATATGTGTCGAACAAGTACCTCCCTATAGGAGGACTGGAACTGCTACTGATCTGTTCAACACGGTGGCCTTACAAGGGACCGATGCATACTAAGTGCTATATGCTATGCATTAATAATGGTTCAGCTAGCCCGGTTCGGGTACAACACGATCTAAGGATTCCTATATAAGCATTACCGGGATAACCTGATCTAACAATAGAATGCCGTAAGACTGATTGGCCGCTTGTTAACTGACTTGCTTGTGATATATTTTCTTCTGCTAGTAACCGAGAGACATGGACTGTCGTGGTGTATGGTCCAACCCATGTCCTTGTTTGGTTGTTGGTTTGGACTATTGTGCTGGGATAGGCTATGGACCGAAGTTACGAATCAGAAGCCTTTTAGCCTGACCAAGATTATAGGATGTAAACTATCTCGTCGCAGTTCGACACTCTGTCCTCGTTTGGTTGTAAGGGTGTCATATTGCCTCGTGGGTAAATTATAGACTACGATTATCGGCCAGATCTTTTATTATTTCTTGGGTGTTTGTCTCATTCGTATGTGCTTCCTTGTGGTACTTGCTATTCGGGGTTGACCCTACTGGTTTTGTTTAGTCATATCTCATAGTAGCGCCTGAGAATCCAGTCTTCTTCTCTGACAACGATGGTACCTACTAGAAGCATAGCCGTCGGAGGACAAAAGTGAATTTCTTTTTTGCCACTATGATATCATCATTTTGTACTTGATGTTTAGCCACCGACACCTGTTTAGCCGATTATTCTGGATATTAGTTTTCTTTTACATAATTGTAATTAAATCAGATTGCAGCTAATTATGGTTATGTACTGTTGACTCTCTCTGCTAGCTGGCATCGTGTATGGCTAGTTCTTATGAAGATGAAGTGTCGGGGACGCCTTACTGCTTTATCTCATATTCTCATTAATTACTGATTCTTGCTTGAATGATTGAGACTTAGTTGTTCTATGAGACCCTAAGTGACTTGATTGTAGCATATACCACCAAGTCTAGTCACAACCGTGATCACCGTATGATGTATTTGTACCTTATACGGGGTAGATGGCCATGTCCGTCTCCATATTTCGGTATTGGAGCGTGACATAAAATAACTTGGTATGGCTAGATAATGAATAATTTGACCTAGTTTGACCTAAATTGACTTCCACGACCTATAATTGACCTAGAAATCACATTTCAATTTAGATATCAATGATTATCACTCCAAAACACCAATTGACATTGATATTCCATATTTAGGTCTTCGAGGCACTGTTACGGATATAGTTTGATACTTCACACTGATTTCAGGCAAGTACATTCTCTGATAATTTTCTGTTTATGATATTTTTTATGTTTTTTGTATCTAATGTAGATATCTATAATTTCTTGACACATGGTTACACAGATTGGTATTTTTGGATCCCGTCATGAGATGTTATTCCTTGATTATCTTGGTGTACCTTATGCAAGCCTTGTTATTCTTGTACTAGTATGGACATTGATTCTGGAGGAGACTAGCTACCTTATCATAGAATCCTGTGTCATAACACACCATGGTTGGATCTACTATACCAGTCAGGGGTGGAGAGTATTAGTGTAGATATGTGATCATACCCTCCTTGTGTATGTCTTGTTCCTTGTGAGTGCTGATCATACACCGTACGTACGATTAACTAGGACTTATCCTTGTGCAAGTTCCCAAGCCGATCACATGTTGAAGCTAGTGCACACTCACTTAGACCGTTTATTCTTAATTCTTGTACATGATATTTTTTGCTCTTGTATTTACTTACATCATTACTCATATCTTGTTATATTCATGTACCTGTTCTATTATCTTGGATTTCTCTCTATTTACTATTAAGTGGTATATATCATATATTGGAACTGTTGTCATAGGTGTGCTCCGCTCCAATCCTGACTCGATATAGTTTTCAGATAATTTAGAGGAGTGGTACTCTACCCACTATATATGGACCTCAAGATATAGTGGGAGTAGACTTGGAGACCTTGGCTTAGGAGGGACTAGTTCCAGTAGAGGATACACCACTAGAAGCAACTTAAATAGATTAGCTATTAGTATTGGATTTGTCTCCAGCTTCTGACACATTGGGATGTTATTATTTTTGATATATGTTTATGTTGAGATAGTTAGACTCATAGACTTTGGATGGAGATTTGGGTTATGTTTATGCTTCTAAACTTCTCTTGAATTATCGTTTCATATCTTTTCCGTCATTATCATGCCATTTATCTCCTCATAGTTATTTGTGATTGAGTATGAATATTATCATTATATTGTCCTCCTTTGGAGTTGGGATATCATTAACTTGTTGTGATATATATTCATGAGATGTATTAGTTAGTATTGTTGACCTAAATAGCACTGTACCGACGATGCTGCGGTGTAAGCTGGACATACCACATCCTTGTGCCCTTACATCGGGTGCGAATCGTGACACATTTTTAGTGGTAGCCCATACAGGTCTTCGAGGTTGCAATTAGTGCGATATCGTAGTGGTACTCAGACTTAGAGTGTTATTACGAGCTTGCTATAGGATATAGGATACAGGCTATAGAATGTGGGATACTTAATCACAACTAGGAAAACTTCTAATCTATTATTTCAATACAACTGTCCTTCGATATTTGATTCTTTGAACTACAATTGTCCTTCTTTGAATATATTCTATCTTGTGCCATATTGACTTCTTTCTTTCGATCCATCTTTAGGATGACGCCTAAGATGAGGTCACAGCGTTCGGGAGCAGCCTCTGAGAGATTCTGACTTTTTTGGGCCTACTCCAGTCACTTTCCTAGTGATTGGTGTATCAGCTACTTTCAGGGCTCTTCCTTCTCCAGTTCAGAGAATTCTTCCAGAGGTTGTCGTAAGTGTTCCTTCTCTAGTGCAGAGGAGTGTTCCAGTTGTTCTTGTAGATGTTCCTCCGCCACCTCCAATGTCGACTAATGTGACAAAATGTTCACGTTATTCAGGGAGATGTTGGAGGCCCAAAGGGCTTAGTCTGAGGCACATCAAAGGCAGGTAGACATGATGCGGCAAGGCATCGAGAGTGCCCACTAGCTCGTTTTAGCTACAGTAGAGGGGAGCTCCACCTCAGCAGTATGTTGCCCAGCTTAGGCCGGGTAATATGTAGGACTTCAAGAAGCTGGGACCTCGAGATTTCAAAGGGTTGGAGGGCATCATCTATGCTGATGACGAGCTCGAGGATATCGAGCATCTTATGATGGTGTCCCATCTCGTCGAGGACCTGAAGGTAGAGGAAGTGGGGCTTCATCTATTGGACATCGTTCGTACTTGGTTCAGAAATGAGCCATTTCTGGCTAATCAAGGACAAACTTGGAAGATTTTTAGGGATCATTTTAAGAAGTTCTTCTTTTAAACTAATAGATTAGATCTGGCATAGCAGTTTTAGAACCTCCAGCAGGGGGTATATCAGTAGAGAAGTATGCCATAGAATTTAGCAGGCTGAGTCGGTACACGGAGTACATGGTACGAGATCCAATGATCCGGACGAGGCACTTTCGAGAGGATCTAAACTGGGAAGTGAAGATCCTCATTACATCTCTTTATGAGAGTTATGCTAAGATTATTCTTACGGAGGCACGCAAGGTTGAGTATGAGATGGGCATGAAGCCCAAGAGGGACTATGATTTTTTTGCGGGGTCTAGTAGTAGTGCAGGGCCTGCTAAGCTTCAGCAGAGGTCCTTCCAGTCGCCGCAGAAGTTTCAGTCTCCATCTAGGGTACTAATTTATCAGGCACCATATCAGCAATATCAGAGACAGGCATATCAGGCTCCTTTTTGCCATTTTTGTAAGAAGTTCGGCCATATATTGGAGGTTTACAGGAAACAACTGGATATATGCTTGAATTACGATGTTGAGTGACATAAGCTAAGGGATTGTCCTTTAAACACTCGTCGTGCAGCTCAGGGAGCGGTTGTAGCTTAGGAAGCAGTTACAGCTCAGAAAGCACCGACGAGGCCACCTATAGCACAACCGAGGGGACCTCCACTCCAGACCCAGCAGCAGCAATTTGCTCATTACCATCAATAAAAGGTACTCAGGCCAGGATGTTTGCTATGACGGTTGATGAGGCCGAGCCCACCGAAGATGTCACACTACCAAAATAAGTCATATTACCGACGAAATTAGCGACGTTTTAAGAAAACGTCGCAGGGAAAAAACAATTTAGCGACGTTTTTTTATTACGTCGCAAAACGTCGTTATTAGCGACGGACAGCAACGTTCTGCGACGTATTTAAACTACGTTTGCGTTTTAAACAGATAACGTCGCGTATAAGTCGGTAAACGTTGCTAATATTAGTGATATTAGCGACGTTTACCGACGTATATGTTAATTCATTGCTAATATTACTTATACTAGTGACGTTTACCGACGTTTTTGTGTGACGTCGCTAACTTGTAAATATAGGTCAGGTTCGATTTTCATTCCCCCCATTATTTTCCCCCCAATTATTTTCCTTCCCCTCCGACCCCGAGCCGGCTTCCCCCACCCCCTCGGCCCCCGACCCCCACCGACCTTCGGTGACCGCCGCTCTCCTCCTCCGGAGACCGTCGACCCCCTCCTCCCCCTCCACCGCCGCTCCCCCTCGCCTTCGCCAGAGCCAGCTCCAGTTCGCCAGAGCCAGCTCCAGCCACCTCCACCGTCGCTCCCCCTCGCCGTTCGCCAGAGCCAGCTCCAGCCACCTCGATCGCCGCTCCCCCTCGCCGTTGTCGCTCTCCCTCGTCGTCACGGTCAGGTAAACCCTAACTCTAACCGGCTCGACACCTCAACACGAGCCTGTGCACGTTTCTTGTTTGGACACCTCGTGTCTAGTTTGCTAGACACGAGACACCCCCCTGACATATGTATAAACCTTGTGCACACATTAATTGATATGAATTTGGGTTTTTGATTCGAATTGAGGGTTCTTCACATATTTTCTGAAACTGTCCAGTTTGAGCATTTTCTAAAATCTTTTAAGTAAATTAAATTGTTAAATAATGTAGATTCATGATGTTTAAGATGTATACAATATCTGAGATGTTAGTTTACATGGCCGAGGTTCATGGAATGCAAGTTTGGATTGTATTTATTCAAATTTGGGTTCGAAAAAGGGATTTTCTGATACATGTATTGTTCTTTGTGTTTTCAAGAGTAAAATTGATAATTAAGATGCTAATTCATATAATGTAATGTTATTTACTGTAGGACATTGAAACTGAGTAACTGCCCTCTATATTGTTCAGTCCCCTTTCTTAGTTGTTCAGTCGACTTCTAGGTAGGTAAAGGCCACTTCTTAGATGTATCATTTGATGGAAGGGAGAGGGGGCATAAGTGTTCAGTCCTTGTTCAACTTATGAACATGTATCAGTTCTAAAGTTACTAGTATCAGCCATAGTCAACCATAGTATCTTTTAGATTAGGATTTGGGTGTTAGTATAGAAAGGGTAGAGCACTGTAATAGATGAGAGAGGGCCTTAGGCAACAGGCCAATAGGCCAAGCAGAGATTAAGCCCCATTTTAACCCATATTCAGTCAAACCCTTCTCATCCTTGTTCAGTCCTTGAACTTAAACCAATCCTTGAATGTGAAGTCTAGTATATATATTTGATTAGCTTTGTATATATATGTGTATCTCGATTTGTGTTTGGTTGCAGTGGTTAGGATTTAGTTATATATTGGGTTACCTAAGGGTTGAGTTCAGAGTTTAGAGTGGAGTGTGAAGAGGGAAAGTTAGTATGTGACATTGAGAGTTCACAAAGATGGTAGGGTGTATCAGATTTGATAAAAGAAGGGAGTGATGGCTATATATCGATTGTATCTATAAAGGTTGTATATATAAAGGATAGTATAGTGACTTATGGTAAGTTAAAGATTGTGGGTTCAGTCTAAGAAATTAGTCTTAGTGTGTAGAGTAGTAAGTAGAGGAGTATGGCTACTAGTGATATATAGATATGTAGGTCCATGTGTATCTGTATCGGACTATCGCTATCGGTATCGAACTATCGCTATCGGTATCGGACTATCGCTATCGGTATCGAACTATCGGTATCGATCGAACTATCGGTATCGGACTATCGCTATCGGTATCAGACTATCGCTATCAGTATTGACCGTATATACTTAGTATCGGGCGTAGCGGATTAGTATCGATCAGTATATAGGTTTCTGTTAAGATCAAGGTTCAAAGTATCGGTATCGGAATAGTAGGCCGAATAGGAGGCCGAGATAGTCGAATGAGAAGAAGGGAAGAAGGGAGGAGCAGATGGGTCCAGAGCCATGGTGGAGGAGGAGAAGTAACATGAGAGCAGTTTCCGCCGTAACATCTCCTGGCTCTGCTGGCAACTGAAGTCCAGATGCTACAAAGGACGATCCTTCGTTGAAATTGACTACAACACCCATCAGTTCAAGTTCATTCCTATATGAGTAGATTCCAATGCCATAGAAGCCATCAGTTTGTTGACCTTCCTCTATGGCATTGGAATATACTCATATAGGAATGAACTTGAACTGATGGATGTTGTAGTCGATTTCAGCGAAGGATCGTCCTTTGTAGCATCTGGACTTCAGTTGCCAGCAGAGCCAGGAGATGTTACGGCGGAAACTGCTCTCATGTTACTTCTCCTCCTCCACCATGGCTCTGGACCCATCTGCTCCTCCCTTCTTCCCTTCTTCTCATTCGACTATCTCGGCCTCCTATTCGGCCTACTAATCCGATATGCGTTTGATACGATCTACCTAACCTATATACTGATACTAATTTGATACTCTCTGATATTAAGTACATCCGGCTTACTAGCTAGCGGATCCACCAGTTACATGATTATATACTAATTATGTTTAGTTTGTCTTATGATACAGATTTTTACATCCAATGTAATCCAGTTGACCAATGTAACCCAAGATGTTGTCTTATTGATCTAGTTTAGCCTTGTTTTACTAGATTGTTGATCGAGTTGACCAATAGTTGACTTTGACCTTGATTGGCCTAGAAATCATATAGAATTGCATGTAGACTTCTTTTATTTTATATTGACTTCCATGATATGACAGCTCCTCAAAAAAAAGAATCCTCTACTAGACATCGCACTCTCCTTTTCAGAACATCAACTAGTATTACTACCTTGATGTATATATAAAGTATGCATATAAAAATAGTAGCTAAGGGCTGCTCAGTTGTATGTATTACTCAATTGCGACGAGTATGAAGTGGAGAAGCTAGAGGGGTAAGTAAGGAATGATGAGTTTACATCATCTCAATGTAATAGTATAAGCTAATATTATTGTACTAATCGTTCTAATGCTTCGTTGTTTTCCAGCACATATAATGATGAGTTGAGGCTGGTTAGACCCTACCTAACAGACGAAGCATTAGAACAAGAAATGAGACGTCATTTTCCTTCTTGGTTGAGCGAATATGTAAGCAGCTCGGTAATATTTACTGGCCTCTTCTAATGCAACTGCGCAATAAATAACTTATTATCTCTTCTTTGATATTCAGGTCGATCGTCTAATTTCACCCGAGATTGAATTAATTAGAACTCTTGCCAAGGGACCAATTACTTTTGTTAAAACATGGCCAAGTTATTGTGTCAATGGCTTTCGGTTCAAGTCGACAAATGCTCCGATCAGAGACAGCTTCCTGGATCTTGATTCCACGAAGAACAGTTGTTTGTGTATCAAGTCTTCGAACTACAAAGACGTCGATCCAGGAAATGATTTCTTTGGCATCTTGCGAGAGATTGTGGAGTTGTCATATAATTATGGCAGAGAACCTGCAAAGATCGTGTTGTTCAAGTGTGAATGGTTCGATCCGATTGAAAATCAAGGCTGGAAAATTGACAAGCATGGTCTTGTGGATATAAACTACAAGCGTAGATATCAAGGCTACGAACCGTTTGTCCTAGCAACTCAGGCTCAGCTCGTGTACTTCACAGCTTATCCGAGACGGGGAGCAACGAAGTCTGACTGGTGGGCAGTATGCAAGACTAAAGCTAGAGATACTTTTGATGTTGATGAAAAAGCTTACCAGGAGGACGAGCTACCTCCTGTAACCAATATTGTCGATATGGACTCCACGAAAGTTACGCATTACACGACACATAATGTAGAAGATGTAGAATTATCCGAAGAGGAAGACGAAGCCGACGAAGGTGAAGACGAAAGTAAAGATGAGGAGGAAGAGGAAGATGAGGTCGAGGAAGACGAACAAGATGATTATTCTGAAGATGATTGAGAGAGATATACTTATCTGAACTTAGATGTTTCTTCTAGAATATATTATCTGGACTTAGATGTTTATTGTAGAATGTATCATCATATGTTACCTTGGTTATTATCTTTGTTGTACTGTCATATTTCTAGTCTCTATTATTTGTTGTACTTTCATATTTCTAGTCTCTATTATTTGTTGTACTTTTATATTTCTAGTCTCTATTATTTCTTGTACTATCATATACTGTTATCAGGTATGGCAGGTCGTCGCGGAGCGTTACGAGGGACACGACGAGGACATGATCC
The DNA here is from genome assembly GCA_029216955.1 of Iris pallida. NCBI lineage: Eukaryota > Viridiplantae > Streptophyta > Magnoliopsida > Asparagales > Iridaceae > Iris > Iris pallida. Next base: position 24,712,711 of record JANAVB010009598.1, read on the forward strand.
TCCAGTACTTCCTACAGGTACTGCTAGAGGACGGAGTTTTCCTTCGGTACCTCCTACTGGTACCGGCTCTGGATCTTCGTCGCCGATTACTCCTCCATATCGGACAGTAGCTGGGCCTGCTGGGATGACATCACGTGGCATATCTCCTGGAACGAGTAGTTCCAGGCCTGTTGAGAGTGCTCGCCCGTCTAGCGTTCCTGATGCTGATACGACGATGGAGACGGATGAGCAGATGGCGGAGGCTACGCCGACGGCCGAGGAGGATGTGCCGACGGCCGACCAGCATCATGCAGATCCTCCTTGCGCACCTCCGGAGGAGAGGAGGACGGAGATCTGGGCCGACGGTACAAAGTAGGTATTTTGGTTTATGATTTTTTTTTTTCTGTTTTTATCATAAATTAACTTTTTTCATGAATATAATATGTCTGTATAGATATCGTCCTCCAGGGGTACAGAGACGCCTAGGCGATATGCTGAGGCATAATTATGGTGGTCCCTGGATTAACTACTCTGATGCTCCAGATGAAAGGAAGAACTACTGGTTTACGCGCTTCAAGGTTAAAATAGATTTATTTTTAACATGAATCATTTAATTTATGCATATTATATATAACTGATAAATATTTGGTTTCGTACTGTTCTAGGATATGTTTTACTATCCACCGCACCGGGCCGAGCTGATCGAGGGGATGTTTCCTTCCGTCGCTGCTAAGCTGATCCGCGACTCTATTAATGATCAGAAGGAACGTGATCGTGCCGGAAAGCCGATCAAAGGTTGGATCACCCCTGATCAGTGGAATGCGATGAAGGCTCGATTCAACGAGCCAAGGTACAAGGAGAAGTCGGAGAAGGCTAAGGCGGCTAGGCAACATGCCTCGAAGTGGTGCGGTGGGTCGATTCCGATGACGAAATATTTCCGTCGTCTGGTATGTCTTTCTCTTTTAGAAATATTATTTTAATGCAAATCCGATAAATTATTACTAAGATAATATATTTAATTACAGGTAAGGAAGGTCGGTAACGCCGACATGGTGACCGTCTTCCTGGCCACCCATCGGAAGGGCGGAGTCCTTATTGACGAGAGGGCCGAGCAGACCTATGTAAGTATTACAATACGTTATCTTAATTTAATACTTCGTGTCAATTTTAATATAACTTAGTAAATATGATGCAAATAAATATTCATGAAGTTAGTAAAAATAAGTACATTAATTAGAAATTAGAAATCATAGAGTACTATCCATACTTTCTAGGCCGAGTATCAGAGGCTGCGGGAACGGGCGACTGCTAGTGCACCTGATGCAGGAGTGGCCGGTACTTCTTCGCAGCCCACTCAAGCTCTGTCGGAGGACGAGCTGTGGATGACCGCCGCTGGTGGCCTCCATAGGGGTACGTACTACGGTACGGGATCCTATGGCGCCCTAGTTGCGACCCAGTCCTCTAGGACATCTCCTGCTAGTGTGCATGGTCCACAGCCGTCCCAGGAGTCTGCCCGAGTCCACCAGATGATGGAGTCTCTCCGTGATGACCTGCTACGACGGATCGAGCAGCAGTCTCAGCACCCTACGGACGATCCTGCGCTGATAGCACGATTGGATGCGCTCGACCGCGGCATTATGGGGCTCGTGGAGACGACTGAGAGGACAGAGCGCACCGTTGGAGGGTTAGAGCGCACGGTGATGGAGTTGCAGACAGGACAGGTGACCATGGCCGAGACGGTGAGATTGGCGCAGGATTCGATGGTCCAGAGCAGTGGTAGAATGTTATCTATCATGGATTCATACAACCAGCGACTTACAGCGTTGGAGCATGCTGGTACTCTGGGTGCGCCTTCATCGTCGTCGACTCCGCCGCCTCCATCGCCTTCTTCTTCGACATCGACTCCACCGACGTCACAGCCTGGCGCTCCATCTGTATCGATTTCACTTGCGGAGTATGAGGAGTTGTTATCCCTTCGTCGCGGCGGTGCCCCTCCTGCACCAGATCACTAGTAGTCCTAGTTAGGACTTTTGTTTGTGTTTGTATCATCATATGTTTGTGACTTATGATTGGATGTTTGGATTTGGATATTAATTGTGTTTGTATCGATTTGACTTGTGACTTGTTTGGATTGGATGTTTGGATTGGATGTTAATTCCTTCGTCGATAAATGTTAATTGTGTTTGGATTGGATGTTAATTAACTTAGATTAAAGCTATATGTGTAGCATCTTGAATTGTGAGTGGGGGTTTGAATGCGCTGTGATTTGGAATTGTGAGTGGGGATTTGAATGTGTACCTATATGTGTAGCATCTTGAATTGTGAGTGGTAATATAGAATCTGTGTTTTATTTTTTTTATTTTTTTTTACAATTTTAGCGACGTTTAGCGGCGCTTACTGACGTTTATCGACGTCATTTTCCGACGTTTACCGACGAGAAGCTGCAAAAAATACATTTTTCCGACGTTTTTCCGACATTTAATGAACAACTAACTGTAAAAAAAGTACAGGTCTCCGACGCTTTTCCGACGTTTACCGACGACTAGCTGCAAAAAAATGTACAGGTCTCCGACGTCTAGCGACTACATTCACGTCGCTATATTACCGACGAAACGACGGTAGACGTTGGGAATTATTCCAGGACTTCACCGACGTGTAGCGACGACATATACGTCGCTAATATACCGCCGACACGACGGTAGACGTCGATAACTCACCGACGTACAGTTACGTCGCTGGATGTCGGTAATTGCGACGTTCAGCGACGTTTTTGTAATCAGCGACTAAGGAAACGGCGACAAAACTTAAACGTCGGTAATTGCGTCGGTGCTTCATATTAGCGACGGATTTTATTGTTTTAGCGACGTTTTTGGGCGTCGCTAAAACCACTTATTTTGGTAGTGTCATCGCAGGTTCTGTTCTTCTTGACTCTATTCCAACTTTGTATTATCTGATAGTGGTGTTGACTTAGCCTGACTTGATTCGATCCTTGTCCAATACTAAGAATGGTTATTTGACCACTCCCGACTCAGGAGTTCTACGCAAATGCTATGATAGAGATTTTTTCTCCATATAGGACAACTCTCTATAGGACCGTAGGTACCACATAGGGTTGCGGTCATATGATTCCTATTAGCCACTCTTAGCATCACAGTTCTATGACATGTCATTATCTGACTTTTATTACCTTACCATGTACTTTCATTATTTATATTGTTATTTCATAATTTTATTCCTGTCTATTTTATGCATATTACATTAACTTTACAATAGGCTTGTATATTATGTAACTTGCTACATCCTTCTGAGGACCTAGTTTTTTTTTCAGGTTTTTGCTGAGATCTGACATAGGCATATTGAGGGTACTTCATAAGGATTTTCAGGTATCATTAGTTGATACCTTCTCGTCATTCTTTCCTAGCTATTACTTTCAAAGTTCATAGCATCGTAGCTAGTATGGTGGATGTTATATTGGTTATTTAGATTTTATCTCATCCGGACAGTATATATGTATTCAAGTCAAACTAGAGTCTGGTTGAATATATATGTAGCTGGCCATTGCCACATAGCCTGGTCTCTCGTATTTTGGGACTGGGGCATGATAGGTATAGTGATAGATGAGTCTATATATGTATATTATAGGGTAGATACATAGAGGTACTAGCTAGTATTATCTAATATTAGCTAGGATAACTTGATATGGCTAGGTAATGACTAGTTTGACCTAGTTCAGCATGGTATTGACCTAGATTGACTTCCATGACCTATAATTGACCTAGAAATCATATTTCAATATAGATATCAATGATTATCACTTCAAAACACCAATTGCTATCGATATTCCATATTTAGGTCTTCGAGCACTGTTACGGATACAGTTTGATACTTCACTCTGATTCCAGGTGAGTACATTCTCGGATAATTTTTCATTTATGATATCTTTTATGATTCTTGTATCTAGTGTAGATATCCTTGATTTCTTGACACATGGTTACACAGATTGGTATTTTCGGATCCCGTCATGAGATATTATTCCTTGATTATCTTGGTGTACGTTGTGCAAGCCTTGTTGTTCTTATACTTGTATGGATATTGATTCAGGAGGAGACTAGCTACCTTTGTATAGAATCTTGTGTCGTAATGCACCATGGTTGGGTCTACTATACCAGACAGGGGAGGAGAGTATTAGTGTAGATATGTGATCATACCCTCCTTGTGCATGTCTTGTTCCTTGTGAGTGCTGATCATACACCGTACGTACGATTAACTAGGCCTTATCCTTGTGCAAGTTCCCAGGCCGATCACATGTTGAAGCTAGTGCTCACTAACTTAGATAGTTTATTTTTTATTCTTGTACATGATATTTTTTGCTCTTGTATTTACTTACAGTATTACTCATATCTTGTTATATTCATGTACATGTTCTATTATCTTGGATTTCTTTCTATTTACTATTACGTAGTATCTATCATATTTTGAAACTATTATTAGAGGTGTGCTCCGATCCAATCATGACTCGATATAGTTTTCATATGATTTAGAGGAGTGGTACTCTACCCACTATGGATCTCAGGATATAGTAGGAGTAGACTTGGAGACCTTGGCTCAGGAGGGACTAGTTTTAGCAGAGGAGATACCACTAGAAGAAACTTAAATAGTTTAGCTATTAGTACTGGATTTGTCTCCAGCTTCTGACACATTGAGATGTTATTATTTCTGAGACATGTTTATGTTGAGATAGTTAGACTCATAGACTTTGGATGGGGATTTGGGTTATGTTTATGCTTCTAAACTTTTTTGGATTATCATTTCATATCTTTTATGTGATTATCTATCCATTTATCTCCTCATAGTTATTTGTGACTGAGTATGAATATTATTATTATATTGTCCTCCTTTGGAGTTGAGATATCATTGATAGGTTGTGATACATATTCATGAGATGTATTAGTTGCTATTGTTGACCTAGACAGCGTTCTACCACCGATATTGTGGTGTATGCTGGACGTACCCACATCCTTATTCCCTTATATCGGGTGCGGGTCGTGACACCAGCTTCTTCTCTCCTACTTCTTAGCACTACTTCTTCTTTCCTCCATAATTTCCTCGAAGCTTGAGGACCAGCTATAGCGGACCTTTGTTGATGATGATTGAACTTAGAGGGAATTCTACAGTTTGACGATGAAGATCGGCCATGGCGACTGCTTCTTTTCTCTGTGGGTGATTCCTCCACCAGCCTCACTACGCTGATGAGTAGGTAGATGGCTCATCGCTCTTTCACCACGATGAAAACTTCCTCCACCATAAACTTATACCGTCGTTCCCTTTGTTGATGATGAACTATCGACAATCTCTGCCATACAGTGTCATCGAGTCTCCTCTGTGAGCACGCCGAACCACTAGGTTCACCGATTCAATCAATCTGCATCATCAATAAGTTTTTTCGTTCGTCAAGAATTTGTCCGTTCCCTTTAATACAGAGATTGGTAGGTGACAAGGTTCCAATGAACTCGATCTAACTCAATCAATCTAGGGATCAAAGAAGATCATGTAACGCCCCAGTCCCAAAATACGTAGGACTAAGTACGTAGACATGCCAGCTGTATACATACGAAGTACAGTACCTTGTATATATACATAAGCTGTAAAATACAATAAACCATACCTAACTAATCTCATCCACAAAATAAGGAAATAAAAGATATCATATAATGAATTGTTTTGGTACAATATGTTGGGTGGAGACACTTCCACTACCAACCAAAATAAAAAAGAAGAAGTACATGATATATAAAAGGACTAAGTGGAAGTAGCAAGGAGGAACCAAGTCACGTCATCTTCGAATAAATGAAGAAGACTACGATCCCGACTAGGATACCTGCAGAAGACATGAACACATACTTGGAGAGACCACCAGGTCCTCAGAGGGACGTAACACGATAAAGAAAGAACATGCTAATATAAACTGTCAGAATAATAAAATAATATATAAAAGACTATCTTAGACACAAATATGTAAAGGAGATTCTAACCGCCTAATGTGCAATTTAGAGGACAACTTTTATGCACATGGGTAGGATTTAGGCTACATGTGCATAACTGGCATCCAGTCACCCGTATCCGGTCGTAACGTCCAAAACGTCAGAGGGTATCTGCAAATAAAATCTTGCCATAGTTCCTTTCGAAAACTATGATTTACCTGTTTAGCTTCCCATATGCACTAGCGACTGTCCTCCCCCAAGATTTCCTACACTGACCAAGTCATGTCCATGACCTTCCCAGTTTAGTAACTGCTCGAGTCTCTATACCTTAATCGTAGCAGTTACGATCTATCCGTCACACGACTATAGAGATGGCCAGTCCATAAGTCGTGCCCCTATCAAAATGTCTCAAACCGTATAGTGTGAGTGTCATGGCCAAAAGAGATATAAGGATATCCTCCAACAAGAAGGTAGTCCGCTAAAACTAAGTTAACATGCATATAGTAAAGTAAAACGACTAATAGAGTCGCTTGCACCCAAGTGTGGCTTGGACGAGCAGTTTATAACAATTAAAAATAACAAATATGAAACAAAGTAAATAATACGAAAAATAAATAATATGACAGTTAATTAGCAAGGTATACTTGCCTGATGTGACGTCTGGTATGGTACAATGATCCGACAAGTCCTGATCTGTCTGATAGTCATGGTTGATATGGAGGAGTCCAAAGTCGCGAAGGAAATATGAATATTGGATTAGTCATGGTCAATATGGTAATCGAAGGAATTTGTATAACACATACATATATACTATTTTTTTATAGAAAATATTTATAATTCTTGAAAACTAGATTTTATTAGTTAAAATAACTAGATTTTGTTAGTTAAAATACTTTTTTTACGTAATATACTTGAAAATAACTTATATATAATAATTTGGAACTACATTTTATTAGTCCAAAATATTTTAGATAAAAACGCATACTTGAAAATCTAAAATTGTTTTTTAGGCTAGAAAGTACTCTAAGGTTGTCAAAATACACTTAGATAAATACTTTGAAAATATTTTAGGGCAAAACTATAATTTGTTACAAAATGTTGGAAACAATATATATATATATATATATATATATATATATATATATATATATATATATATATATATATAAATATATAACAAGTAGAACTAATAATATACATACTATGGTAATATTTATCATACTAATATGCAAATAATAAAACATGTACCATATCTATTAATGGTAACTAATTAAGAAATTTATAATAATAACAAAATATATTAAAATATTATGCTAATTTAATATTAATGCTAGTAATACTGAATTACTAATAGTATACATTTATAGCCTATTCACATATTTATATAAACATATATACATATATAATGTATAATAGAAACTAATAATGTAGATAATAATAATAATAATAGTGATGACAAGTCACAGCAGGCTTACTGCTGTGTTGTTCACCCCAAAAACAAAACAAACGTTTCACTGTGTTTGGGAACATTTGTGGGGAGGGAGAGGAAAATTTGAGGGGAAGGAAAATGGAGGAGAGTAAAATGAAAGGAAAGTTAATTTTCCCTTCCTTTGTTTGGATGGACAAAAGTAGGGGAAGAAAAAATTTAAAAACAATTTTTTATTTGTTTATGGATATAGGTATAATTACTATTTTCTCCTTGGTATTCTCAAATGATGCTTTAATATTAATTTTTTGAGGGGTAGTGGGGTAAATTCACTCAAATTCCTCTCATCTCTCTCCATTTTCCTCCCACATTTGGGAGGAAAATTTTTTGGTGGGACCCACCTACTTTTTCCTCTCAAATTTTCCTCCCCCATGTTCTCTCCCCCTTTCCAAACACCATCATTTAAAATTTTCCTCTCACTTTCCCCTCAATTTTTTCTTTCCTCCCACTTTCCACCCTTCCCAAACAGTACCTTAGAAATAAGCAAGCTTTAGAAGAGAGAGAAGAGGTCAGAGAAGAAAAGGAAAGGAAATTTTAGAAGAAAAGAGAGAAGGGAAGTGGGAAAGTGAAGCGAGAGGGAGGAGAGGAAGAAAATCGAGCGGGAAGAGAAACTGGAAGGGGAGAAGAGGAGGGAAGGCTTACCGGCATCCGAAGTTTGGAGAGGCGAAGGCTCGCCGCGGGCGGCGCGGAGCAGTCTGCGCATCGTGGAGGTGCAGATCAACGGCAGGAGCTTGGGGCTGTGGTTCCGACGACGAATGGGGAAGCGGTACCGGATGGGATCCAGGCGCAACAGAGTCAGGGGGCGCTGATCGGCGGGTGGCAGAGGAAGACGCATGCGCACAGACAGGCGGCTCCGGGAACGCGAGCTCCGCGGTGCTCGACGGCGGTCGAGACGCTCGGATCCGAGGTGATGGTGCGTCGAGGTCGGGTAAATGGCGGAGGTTTTTGATTTATTTGCGATTTGGTGGTGGTGACGGTGGTGGCTACATTGTTGTCGGTGGTGGTGATGGTTATGCGGTGATGAAGGGGTAGTGCAGGCCGGAGTCGAGCGGTGCGGGTATGGCGGAGTAGACGGGGTCGGGTCGAGTGGTGGTAGGGAGATGGGGTGACGACGGATTCTGTGGTGCGCGACGACGGCCAGAGTGGCTGTTGAAGTTGAGGCAAAGTCGTGGTGGTATCGGGGGTGATGATGTGGTGGTGGTGATTGAAGTCAGGTGGCGGAGGAGGTGGTCGATGGTCGCGGGGTGAACGTGGAGGAGGCAGGGCATGGTGCAGGCGTGGCCGACCGAAGAATATGGGAGGCCGAAGATGAGGCTGAGGCAGGGAGAGGGGTTGCGGTCAGTGGCGCTGTGAGGGATGTGATGACGCTGGCGAGGGTGGTGGCAGCAAGGGGATGGTAGCGGCGGTTGTCAAGGAGGTGTAGGGTTAGGATTTGATTGTGTCGGGATATGTCCGACACGAAAAAGATGATGTATATGTAAATGTGGAATAAGAATTGACGGCCACAGACACAATGCACGGAGTTGGATTGTGGTGGAGGATTTTGGTTTCTTGGAAACTGTAGAAAAACACAAAGGGGCTCTCCTTATATAGGAGATGAAAACTTCTAATTAGATAAGGACTAGGATAGTTTAAACTCCCATAAGATAAATTATATATTAATTCAAATCAAATTTAAACCTAATTCAAAATCTAAATCCAAATTAAATCTAGATAATCCCATCTTTAATTTAAAATCTATTTAAAATAATGTCAATAAAATCTTTTAAAATCACAAAAATTAATTTAAACGTTAAATCAAACAAAATTTTAAAAATATATTTTCACATAATAAAATATTAATATTAATTAATTTCAAAAATAGAATTATATACATGAATTCAAATTCGTGTACCTCGTGTGAAAAATAATATTTGCATAAAACATAGTTTTCAAAATTACTATTTATATTGTATAATAAAATAAATAATCTTTTATAATGTAAAATAAAGTTTTGGAAATCCTAATGTGACGCATTTTACAACTTTAAGCAATTGAAAATATTTATTATATATTATTTTGAAAATTATGCTTCATCTAAACAAATAAAAGGTTTTATATAAAAAAATATACCTCGCACATATTCGCACTCGACGAGCAATTACGAAAAATAAAAATCAATACCAGAATTAATATAAAAAAATTAGTAGAAATTTAGGGGGTTTACAGATCATCAGTAAATTCTTGTCTTTTTGTTTTTATCTATTTAATATTCAAATTCTATAGAACACATTCAAACATCTTTACTTTCCTATTTCTACACAGTTGCATATCATTTGTTCGAAGGAATGTCACTAAGTAGGATGATGATTTGAGTTCGAATTTCACTGATTGAACTAGTAGACGATTGGATTTTTAGGTTCGAGATGAACAGATTTCTGTTCTTGATTCTCTATTTTTGGATAATTCCTGTTCTTGACCACAATTTCGATTGTTAGATCGAGTGGTGTTGATTCTTGGAGTCTGCATCGGACACAGGACATGTGCGTGTCAACATAGCTAGATTCCAAACTCTGGATGTGAGCTGATTTCACGCTACAGAGGTATAATTCTTCTTTTTTATGATTACTAGTATATTGCTAGGACCTGTACGCTCATGTTCGTATCTCGACTGAGCCAAAGCCGGTATAGACTGATGCAGAGTCGTATCCAGTGATAGAGTAATCAGTAAGATACAAGTTTTGGACTCATAAGCTCGTGTACAGAGAGTGTCAAATCGGATGCAATTTTCTGAGAAAGTTGAGGCAAATTTTATTTTAACAGACTCATGGACTCAAATCAGAAGCAGTGGGAAATTAGGAGTGATGATTACAAATTCAAAACCCAGAGACTGAACCGTCGGTTTTTAATCTAATGAACTAAGGTTTGGGCTTAGGTTTAACCATATGGCGTTGGTTGTGAGACTCGTCTCATGGTATCGATATTTATATACAGATACGTATTTTGTGCTGTATTTAGTATTTTCTTGATTTTCAGAATGCTTTGAATTTTTTTCCAAAATTGTATATATTTCTCATTGATCGGCATGCCGCCGATGTATCGGTGTATATCAACGGTTGACATTCTCATTGTACAGATTTCTGACAATTGTCAGGTGACCCGTATTTTGACTTGTCTCTTTTGTTTTGGTTTAAATCTTGACTTGGTTTAATTGGTTTGGTTCAACATGGCTTGGCTTGGTTTAATTTGGTTTGAGATGAGAGGGTTGATATAAAACCCAACTCCTCTCTCTCTTTCTCTCCTCTATTATTTCATTTCTCTTCATCTTTTTCCTCTTTATTTTGTCCTCCAACCTAAGGCAAGTATATCTTGCCAAAACCTTGAACCAAGTTATTTTTGTTTGTTCGATTCTCTTCCTTGCATGATCCTAAGCCTCTTTAGAACTTAGAATTTTTGATTTAGATGGCTACATTTTTGTAGATCTAAATATTGATATTTTCTTATTTTCTTGGTTTTGACCTATTTTATATTCCTAAAACTAGTCATCCCAGGCTGTAGAAAATCTCGTTCTATGTAGTCTAGACTCTTGGAAGTCTCAATTCGGACTTATTTTGAGAAAGTTATGCTTTTTTGAAGTTTTTGGGTTCCATGGAGGTTGGGCTACTGTGTAGGAGAAGAACACAGTGTCGGACGCCCAGTCTAGCTCTGGCGCCTCTTCTGGCCTAGGTGCCCAGATTGGATCAAGCGCCCAACTCGGCCCAGGCGCCTTGCGTATCCTGGCGCCTCTTGACCCTAGCGTTCACGGGTGCTTAGGCGCCCAATGTGATGTGCCAACCCTAACGCTCATTGGTGCTTAGGCGCCCACTATGATGCACCTCTCCGGCCCTGATGCCCATGCATGCCTAGGTGCTACTTTGGCCCTAGTGCTCATTGGTGCCAGGTGCCTCTCTGGCCATGCGCCTACTTCGGCCATGCGCCCTCTTAGCCCCATCACCCATCAGTGCCTAGGCTCCACCTTGGCCCTGGCGCCCATACGAGTCTAGGCGCCATCTTGGTCTGGCGCCCAAGCTTACTTAGGCGCCATCCTGACCATGTTGCCCATTCATGCCTAGGCGCCCTCCATACACTGGCGCCCAGCTTGACTAGGCGCCCTTGTGGTGCACCTACCCCCATGCATCTTCTTGTTCTTACAATGGTTTATATGTCTTGTTATATGCATGTACCCTGAGCTTTGACCCAATCTTAACATGGCTATTTTGACCTTTTTGACTGTTTAAGCGGTTTTGTAGTTAGAATCTTGAAAAACCTCAAACATGAAAGTTGTAGGTCTTTGTCTTGGCTTCGAGAATCTTCTTATTTTACCTTAATTAGACTTCATATGCGATTGATAATTTCAATCATAGTTCTTGATCTTTTGTCATATTTTTCTGCACTTGTCGTACCTGATATTTCTTTAACAAATAAATTTCTTAACATAATTTGTTGATATTGTACAGTTAGAAAATGATTGTACACCCTTTATACAGTCAATACTAGCACAGATTCAATTATTATTTTATACCAAGTAGCTACTTTTATATATTTCTTCTCATATGTTATGATGCGCCATTTTATCAAGATCTTTCTTACGTACTATCCTTATGTATATAATTTGCTTACATAAAAGTGGCCCATTGTGGTGCACTCACGTTACATGTCTCATATTTACCTAGATATTGGTCCGCTGTGGTGCACTCATGCTACACGTCACTTCTTTGCTTAATCTAGATAGTGGCCCATTGTGGTGCACTCATGTTGCAGGTCACTTCTTTGCTTTACATGATAGTGGTCCATCGAGGCGGACTCCCGACAAGTACTTTTGACATGACAAGTAACCCTAAACATGACATGTGCAATCAAGATGATGTTGCGACGACTATTCCTCTCTTGCTAAGATAACTCTTTTCTGGATACCGTGGTTGAATTTATTATCTATTCGTAAACAATCTACATGTCTCGTTTGCATCATGTCTAGGACATGAATTTCTGGTTACCACAGTCAGGAATTCATAACGAATCTGACTAGGTTAATGACTAGATTGATCAAGTAGTTCATATAGAGAGATTTTCCAGTTACAGACGATTCCGTTATCTGGACGCCTCCAGTGGACTTGTAGCCTGCCGACGAGTAGGGCGCATTTCCAACATACTGTCATGTGTTGCACCATTCAAGCTACTTAATAACTCTCTTAAGGGTATATTTGTCTCTTGGGCGATGTACCCACTATTATATATATGTGGGATACATTATCTCCTGGGCGATGTATCCACTATAAATTCTCTTATAACTTTTGCCTAGGTAACTTGGATAGTCTGCAGGGCTTGTGACTGTGGGAACATCTCATTGCATCTTGTTAATAACTAGGCTTATGATAACCCTAGTTAGTTAAAGTATCAAGCCGTACTCATTGCTTGACCGTAATTGATGGATGGAGTCCAGTCCAGTCTAGTTTTATCTAGGTAGTATCAGTATGTTTATTTCAGTACATTATTGTTATGCTTTACTTTTGTCGATAAATGATTAGAGACCAAGTTCTGTTTAGGAGAAGGGTTACAACCCCGGTCCTTGTTTGGTTTACGGGTTGTAACTTGGGTTCCGGAATAGCTTCTTATTCATCTTGTTATTTGTCATCCTATTCAGTACTCACACGCTATACATGATCCTTAGGCTGTACAATGATTAGAGAATAAGTTCTGTTCATGAGAAGGGTTACAATCCTGGTCCTTGTTTGGTTAACAAGTTGTAACTTGGGTTCCAGAATAGTTCCTAAGTCATCTTATCCATTGTCATTCTATATAGTTCTAATATGCTCACATGTCCCAGTTACCTCACATGCTTACATGACCCGACTACTTAACATGCTCACATGTCTAGTTTATATTACATGTTCACATGCTTCCTTTACTTTATGCTCCAGGTTGCTTTGCTTATTGTCTTTTTCTATTCTCGGGATAAGTACATTAGTAGTGCATGAATCTCGATCCGCATTTACTTTTTTCTGTCTCTATCTGTTGTTATGTTAGTTATTGCTGGTTTTAGTTCATAAGTTTAACTTCCTTTGTGGTACTTGCTATTTGGGGTCTAACCCCACTGGTTTTGTTTGGCCAGATCTGATAGAGGAGCCCGAAAGATCTTCCGTACCATCTACTCGGCGGTGACTACCCGGAGCACCAGAGTACCTTAGTGGGTTTCTTATATCATTATTCCAATAGTTATGTACATTATTCTTTTGTGGCATTTAGGCTCCGAGCACGTGTTTAGCTTGTGTTTTGGGATCTTGACATGTAGCCTACGGGCCTAAAACATGATGTGCGTATTCTAAACTATAGTTAGAGCTTATCATGTATGACTAGTACCCTTGTTAGTTCTCCACTTTGTATTATTAGCTTCATGATCATCCATGTATATATAATTTGGGACGCTTTACTATTTTGTGTCTGATGATCATACTTCTTGTACTTTGCATATTTGCATGTGATTGAGATATCTAGGATTCTTGACCTAGGTTTGGCTGTTGGCTTGTAGTAATAACCTCCATGTCTTGATAGCTTATACGTATTTTGGAGTACTCTGGTATATGTAGCTGGTCTGGTCCGTCCCTACTTGCCAGTATTCTGGTTCTGGGGCGTGACACTGGTCCAGGAAATCATGGATTGGACTGAGCTGGACAGGCCTGGGTCCAGGGGCAGATGCATAGGTTTAGGCCAGAGCCCGTTCCTAATATATATAGGTAGGCTTGACATAGAGAAGTTGGTATATGTATTAATCAATAAACCATTTTGATTGGTTAATGGATTAAATAATTAGGAAGTTTTTGATAGGATTAGTTAATAATTAGAAGTAGAATTTTTTGAAAAATAGAGTAATGGGTAATTAGTAATATATTTTAGGAATATATAGCTTTCAAATAAGAATTTTTAGAATATTTACTAAGAGAGATTTGTGTCTTTTGACATAGATTTTCAGGACCTTGGACTTGCTCACCTACAACAAACCAGGCAAGTACACTACATCTTGGGCTATACTTGCATTATTGTCATGCATTCCATATTGGACACTTGGTCGACACGGAGTTATTGATTGTACTCATTGTTTCCATATTATACTTATTATTCATTGATTGATTGTTTGTGCCTCAGGGGGTTGGGAGAATATTTAATTTGCATGTGATCAAACCCCTTAGTATAATATTGTTGATAGCTTAACCACACATCATGAACGTGTGTTTAAGTCGTACCTCATTCTATTGTTCTATTGTACTTACCATTCGATCACATATAGATTAATATTTCAATCACTATTGCATTGGTTGATTGTTCATGGTTTCAGTTATTGTACTATTATTCAGTTACAGGTAGGTTAGTCCATATTATTGTTGCATTATAGCTTTATATTGTATACGTTCATTTCTTAGGGTTGTACTTTGCTCCTTTCCTGATTGGATATGTTACAGGTGAGACCGACACAGATCTTTACACTAGTTATTGTGGTCCTGCAGAGGACATAGTCAGGAATGACCTAGTTCAGGATGTGGATCCAGCTGTTGATCCATAGATCTAGAGTGCTATGTTGTAGTTACTTTCCTAGTGTTGATTTATGTTGTTTTGATGTTGTGTCATGTTGTTGGATGACTGTAAAATAATAGCTTAGGAGTCACTTTACTTTTTCACCAAATTTGTTTTCGGGCATTCTTTGTAAAAGTGTACTCCAAAAAGCAGTAAAAACTGTGATGATGACCGTTCTGATTGTACGTTATAGATGCAGTGATGAGAGATTGATATTACATGGTTGGAGATGACTAAGGTTAACATAGCTGACTACTACTCATGTTTACAACAACATAGGTTGGATATGTCCGACTTGTATCCAATTATCTGGGAGTGGGGCGTGACAATACTCAATATTGTGATCTCTATATTGTCCAAGTAAAAATTTCCTACGTCTCAATATTACCATAAAATTTCTACAAAGCTTTATATCTATCTTAAGTACAGTGCTTATCGAAATCATTCCACTCATAACGAGATCTTCGAGTCAATCCAACTCTTTTATATGGATGGTCATATTCAAATTAGGAAATCGAAACTAACTCTATAGTTCCACTATATGTTCTCTCCAATCCCTTTAATCATTATGATTGAGAAATATCATGTCTTCCTTACTAAACCAAACTAAATTGTTATACTACTAATCCATCTCTATCTAACATAGGTAAATAGTAGAATGGTTTAGTCCAATGATCCTAGGGTCTCTCTTAGGTTGGCGCATATATGAATTCCATACTATCACTTTAATCTAACCAGTCTATCTAGTCCATGCATCTGTACTAATACTTCCTACCTTAGAATATTATATTTCCCTCAAGTATTCTGTGAACCTTACTTCTATCCTATAAGAAGAATATAATCAAAGGGGTTTTATCAAGCACGAGTGTTCTATCCTATGAGGTTCAAGGACGATAGTAGAATTCAAAGAAGTTCTAATAGCAATATGGATTGAAATCCAAATTCACTTATGCTAATGCACGCTCGCTCGATATAGTAACGTAACCGACACGATATGCCCTGACCTACATGGGCCACCACAACCAAAAAGCTAAGGGAATAACCTATTATGTTAAGGGTGAGTAGAACATGGAAATGTCAACTAGTTGTCTACATTATTAGCCCAATGATTATATCATGTTTTGAATATGGCTAATTGTCACGACCGCACCCTAGAGTAAGGGCACGAGAAGTGGGTACGTCCAGCCTACGCCGCAGTATCGACGGTAGAACGCTATCCTAGGTCAATCATCTAACAATATAAAAGTACCTGTACAGTTTATACTCTTCGAATGGAGGTGACAAACAGAAAACAATCTCAATCACATCTAGGTAGAAGAATAAAAGATAGATAGATAGACAGTAACTCAAGGAGAACAGTAGAATAGATGAAATAAGTCTAAGTGTCTAGGATACATAACATCAGAATGCCAACTCATAATACAATAAGTCTAAGAGTCTATATATCTCAACATCTCAAAATACAACTCAGATGTGAGGCAAAATGATAATACAGAAAAGACTGTCTAGCTAAACTAGCCTAGACTACTGGGCAACATCCTCAGCTGCAGGTGGATCCTGCTGAGGGTCCACAACATAAGTATCATCTAGTCCTGCTCCATAATAGGTAGACACCAGGGCCTCATCCTCATCCTCTGTAATATTTTCAACAGGTCCAGTCAGGACAGGAACGAGCACAATACATCTCACGCAGTGCATAATATGATAGGAAATATAAAGCATGCAATAGAGTAAAATACAGGAACTGCTGAAGGAAGATACATGTAGCAAAAGATATAGCTGTAAAGGAAATATCTACTGTATATAGAGAACTAGCAGTGACTAGTGAGTCAGAGTAAAATATAGACATGTGAATGGCATAGGAGATTCATGACTACAGCTAGAAGTGATTCATGACTACAACTACAGGGATAATATCCACATGACTATTTCCACTCCCCCATCCCCTATCAATACACAAGGATCTGTTCAAGCCCATAAATGGGTGATACATGAGTGATTCATGAAGATTCATGAAGGCTCGGTGATCATGAGAGTACATGAGTCACTAGCTGATACATGAAGATTCATGATAATAGAAGCATGAGATACATGATGATTCGTGAAACGCACAACATGCTGTATCTGATGCTCCCGAGAGGGATAACATCTCATGAAAAGATCCATATAGTACCAATCCGTGATAACAATCGTGTCAGCATCAAGTAAAGTAATCTAGAGCAAGAATATAAATCTGGGCAAGTATGAAACGGTCAGAGAATGTACTCGCCTGATAACTGAATGTCTGAAGAGGATATACTGCCTGAGGAGAGATGTATGGCTCCTAATCAGAGCAACCCAAGTCACAATGTATCCACAATGGTAAAAATAGAGTATACAATGCATACTACATGATTCTAGGTCAACTGGTCAAAAGTCAACTCTTGGTCAACTCAACAGTCAAACTAGGTCACAGGAAGTCATACTAGGTCACAGGGAATCAAACTAAGTTAAATAAAGTCAAACAAGGTCAAACTGGTCTAATCTAGGTTAAAGTCAACTCTTGGTCAACATTCTAATCAAACTAGTCAAATACTAGTCAACATGATCAATCTGGGTCAAGTCTAGGTCAAACTTAGACCAACTAAGGTATTGGTCAAACAAAGACTAGTCAGCAAGGTAATTAGGTCAAACAAAGACTAGTCAATAAGGTAATTGGGTCAAACATGGTCAGACTAGTTAAACTAGTCA
This sequence comes from Iris pallida, assembly GCA_029216955.1. Lineage (NCBI taxonomy): Eukaryota > Viridiplantae > Streptophyta > Magnoliopsida > Asparagales > Iridaceae > Iris > Iris pallida. The sequence goes on from JANAVB010009598.1 coordinate 24,730,471, forward strand.
TTTTTAGGTTAACCCTAGTCAATTCTAGGTTAACTAGGTCAAATTTGACCTAAGGTTGACTTTGGTCAACCCTTAGTCAACAAGGGTCAATTTGTAGGTGTTTAGGTCATTAGGTCAATTAGGGTTAGCCCCAAAGCCATAGGCTAGCATCTTGGCCATAGGCTATTGTCATAGGTTTCCATATAACCTATATTTATAAGTCATATATATATATATATATATATATATATATATATATATATATATATATATATATATATATATATATATATATATATATATCTATATATATATATATATATATATATCTATATATAGATATACTAGTCTACCTACTACATATATATATCAATATATGTGAATACTCTATAATAATACAATCACACTCACATATATATGTATATAATGACATAATGAGATCTAATACAAAATGTATATATATCATTTATATATATATATATATATATATATATATATATATATATATATATATATATATATATATTTTATATATATATATATATATATATATATATATATATATATATATATATATATATATATATATATATATATATATACCTACTTATATATTACATATATATAGAGATAAGTGAGAGAGAGAATTAGAGTGAGGGAGAGAGTTAACAGTGAGAGAGAGGGGAAGACTGCTGTATACAGCAAGGGGGGGTTCCAGATTCTGGAACCAAGAATGGGTCCCTAAACACATAATACACACACACAGTTACACATATATACATACATATGTATATACATACACAACTACCTATACACACAACTACAAATCCTCAAATCTCACCTACACTCACACATACATATATACTATGTATATATATACTAAAAACACACTAATACATGTATAAAACATATCAAAAATAGGTTTGAAATTCACTTTGAAAAGCGGGAAAAAATCCCAAATCTGGAATTAAGGCACTGTAGACTCGACTAGTAGGTAATCCCAATTACACATACTAAACCGAGCTAAGGCTCGAATCTAATGGTTGGTAACTGATGCCCCAAGTGTCCTCTAGTGTCTAGGGGGCCTGACACGACACCACGACACGGTTTGACGTGTCCAAACTCAAAAGAACCCAATCGGGTAAACTGGGATACACAAACACGTACACAGCGTCGTGCACGCGGTTGCACGTCTCGTGCTCGCGACACAGGACACGACGCATCTCGTGCTCGTGTCCTCATGTACGCCACATGATAGGCTACACGCTCGTGTCACCACGAGGTGCCAACGTATCGTGTCCGCGCGACACGATACGCGCGAAGTTGCCCCCGCGCGCGTGTGCGCTGACAGCGCGTGTCCAGTGCGAGTGAGATTTCTCACTCGACACGACACGACGCGCCACCAAACTTTGGGGGCATGTTCGCAGACATTGCCCCCGTGTCCATGTCAATTTTCTCGTGTCCTAGGTGCCTGTGCAGTGCGCACGAAGGGTGGGGTAGCAGGGCACGCACGCGAGTCTCGTGCAGTGGGTTCGTGTCCATTTTGGACACGAACACAGCACGAAAACGTGCTCAGTCCACTTGGGTTGTGACCTACTAGTCTAGGGCTACACAAAAATATAATTTGTTTTACATTTTGACAAAAACAGATCCTTTGTGGCATTTTATCAAACAAGGGTTTTCAAACACAGATACGTATCCGATATGGACACCAAACCAATCCTATTTCCTACCAAACTTGACCCACAGTTCCATGGTATCTAGATGCATGCAACTATGAAGAGAAAACACAATATTAACAAGGTTTATAGGTATTTACCTATTTGGTGAAAAGTCAAGAAAATACCAAAGTAGGGGGGGTATCCTCTTCTCCTGGTGATGCCCAAAGCTCCACAAATCCTTGATAGCAGGCCCTAATTAGTATCCTCTAGTGTAGGGGAGTCCAATGCAAGAAACTAGAGGTGATTTGGATCAATATTGATCAAGTTGTGGGTGTTTGAAGAAAATGGGATTTTGTGGGATTAAAATTCATGTAAAATGTCCATGAATTAATGTAAGGGGATTATATAGAATGTGTGGCTGCTAGGGGGGTCCTTGGCCGGCCATGGCAAGGGGGGGTGTCCTTGCCCTTTCCTTCATGGTTAAGGCAAGACTTTTGTGTAAAGGTTGAGATATTTTGAATGGTTTAAGCAAAATATCAATAAAGACAATCTAGATATTTATGCCACTTTAACCCATGACTAAATATCCATCCTAAAGCTTCTAGGTTAGTAGCTAACCCCTAGATTAGGGCTAAACTAGATTAGGGACTAATCATGAGACTTACCAAGAATTAAATAATATTAAAATCACATAATCACAAATAAAATCTAGTAAATGACCAAAATACCCTTTTGGCCAAAAATCACTAATTTGATGTTCTAAGCCTATGGCTAAGCTCACATGGTCATGGCAACTTCTAGTTTAAGGAATACTAGGGTTTACACTAAGGTTTTGCTAGTAAGTTACAAAGTCATAAGTCATGACTTAAAAAATGGTTTAACTTAACTAAAAATCACCAAAAATCATATTATGACTAAAATACCACTAATAAATAATAAAAATAATATTTTTTTCAAAAATACCCCTATTTCAAAAAACTGGGTGTTACAAGTCTACCCACCTTAAAATAATTTCGTCCTCGAAATTTAGATGGTCGTACCCTCCTAGGTCAGACCTCCAACAATCAGGGACGAAGCTACTACCTAGCAACATACAAGGTCAACAAGCAAAATATGGGTAGTAGGCCTATACTGGGTCATGTCCAAAATTGGCTGGCAGTTTTAGGTCATAAGGTGTCCTTAATTCAAATCGAAATCAAAAGTAACTCCATGGGGTAAATCAGGATGGAGCCTCGGGTCAGAAAAATCGTACTAAGTAAATGAAGCACACGATGGTATGCCTGAGTGGGACACTAAGGTCATGGGTGTAGTATATCATGTCTAGGTCATGTATGTGGAGTCAGTTTTGAGAAAACAACTAGTCTTGTGTTCCAAATTTAAAAGTCACGGTAACGTGTCTATGATGATCATAATTTAGAGTGGGAAAGGTCTATGGCCTAAATTGAACCAGAAATTTGTGATGCAAATAGTAGTACCAGGGGAACAGGTTAAATGGAACAGTCTGTGGTCTCATCTAGGTGCACTAGTCATTCTAGATCAAGACTGTCCTATGGTATCAAAACGTACAAGCAATCTAAGGTGTCCTAATTGGGAAGGTAAGGGAACAACAATCATCAAGGCTATAGGGCCGTCAACCATCCTATATGAAAATTGATCATTAACAAGCAAGTGAGAAATTATTAAAAGTTACTATTCCATAAAGTGGTAAAAGAAAATTGAAAATTTAGGCACAAGCAATCACAAATAGATTTTAGTCTTGACACGATCTAAGTTGATCAAGTTCAGGATAAATCGAGATTTGGGCAAGATGGGAAATTAATGAAATCAAGTATGAGCACGAGCATCCAAAGATGAAGATCCAGGTCATGATTAAATTTAATTCAACTGGATACGAATACGAGGTTCATAGGCGATAAAATAATTCCAAGGAGAATTGTCAAGGCTGTTGCGGATAAGATTCTAGGGCAAGTTTAATTATGTCTCCATCCACGTAAATTAATATATGAAAAGCGAACCAAAACGCAATAGGTTGATCAGACCATCATGCGCCGGTTCTGATTAGATAATATGTTAGTAGGTGTGCACCCAATAAAATATATCATGATCAAGCTCGAAAAGGATAAGCTTGTAAAACTAAGGATAAATTTGTAGCATAAGATATAAGTAAGGGTAGAAATGATGAAGGAAGATACATAGTCCAAGATCCTCAACCAATCGGGTCAAGCATTCAAGGTAAGGTACAAGGTTAAGTATTCAAGGATTCAAGCAGAACACCATCACATGCCAGGTCGAAAGAATTGAACCAAGGTGGATCTCTAATTGAAATAAGAATTAATTTAGTATCACGGTAGAGGTTATAGTTTAGCCATTTGACCAGAAAATCATATTAAGAAAATAGAGTACAAGGAGACGGGTTTCAGTAGGACATAGAATACCTATATGGAGGTAGGCTAGTCTTGGTCTTACATGCGAAGTTTGTTGGGAGGTAACAGCTAGTATTATACTCTGAATATCTAAGTCACGGTAAAGGACGTCTAATGATCTAGAATAGAAAGTGGGAGTTCAAGACGTGATAATTGATGCAAAAATTAAAGAAGATCAAATTAACCCACGGAATAAAATTAATTAGGAATCTAGTAAATAATTTAGGAATACAGCCCTAGGGATAGATAGGCTACTAGATGAATATAGTTAGGGTTCGATCAAATCAAAGGTCAAGGTTAGAAGGTCTCAATAAAGTCTTTATTTGAGGAAATGTCGAGTAAGTCAGGTTTGGAATACAGTCACATAGTTTGGTAGAAAGAGTTGAGCAAGATGCAAAAATAGAGGGGACAGTTCATTTCAATGGAAAGCAATTAGCAAGAGGATTAGATGGCAAGAAACAGATGAGAGTTTTCTCATAATGTGATTGAGTACCCTAAAATAAAGATATTAATATAACACAAAAAAATTAAAATCAACAACTACAAAAATTTCAAAATCATCAACTAACACCAGGATTCAAAGTTCTACAGTGAATCCTCCAAAATCAAATTCAATTAAGGGAAAAGGAGTTTAAATCGAAATTTCAATAAGATTCTCAAGGGTCATCCCAGGAATCTCTCAAGGTATCCTAACAATGATTGAGTATCCTCTCTCACTAAGCCTATTCCTCCAATCCTATCACAGGCTGTAGTGATACTCTAGTTCGAATATCACTACATAAACTCGACCTGCATGGGCCACCACTAAAAATGTGTCACGACCCGCACCCTAGAGTAAGGGCACGAGAAGTGGGTACGTCCAGCCTACGCCGTAGTGTCGGCGGTAGAACGCTATCCTAGGTCAATCATCTAACAATATAAAAGTACCTGTACAGTTTATACTCTCCGAATGGAGGTGACAAACAGAAAACAATCTCAATCACATCTAGGTAGAAGAATGAAAGATAGATAGATAGACAGTAACTCAAAGAGAACAGTAGAATAGATGAAATAAGTCTAAGTGTCTAGGATACATAACATCAGAATGCCAACTCATAATACAATAAGTCTAAGAGTCTATATATCTCAACATCTCAAAATACAACTCAGATGTGAGGCAAAATGATAATACAGAAAAGACTGTCTAGCTAAACTAGCCTAGACTACTGGACAACATCCTCAGCTGCAGGTGGATCCTGCTGAGGGTCCACAACATAAGTATCATCTAGTCCTGCTCCATAATAGGTAGACACCAGGGCCTCATCCTCATCCTCTGTAATATTTTCAACAGGTCCAGTCAGGACAGGAACGAGCACAATACATCTCACGCAGTACATAGTATGATAGAAAATATAAAGCATGCAATAGAGTAAAATACAGGAACTGCTGAAGGAAGATACATGTAGCAAAAGAGATAGCTGTAAAGGAAATATCTACTGTATATAGAGAACTAGCAGTGACTAGTGAGTCAGAGTAAAATATAGACATGTGAATGGCATAGGAGATTCATGACTACAGCTAGAAGTGATTCATGACTACAGCTAGAGGGATAATATCCACATAACTATTTCCACTCCCCCATCCCCAATCAATACACAAGGATCCGTTCAAGTTATGTTAAGATTCGTGATAAGCCCATAAATGGGTGATACATGAGTGATTCATGAAGATTCATGAAGGCTCGATGATCATGAGAGTACATGAGTCACTAGCTGATACATGAAGATTCATGATAATAGAAGCATGAGATATATGATGATTCGTGAAACGCACAACATGCTGTATCTGATGCTCCCGAGAGGGATAACATATCATGAAAAGATCCATATAGTACCAATCCGTGATAACAATCGTGTCAGCATCAAGTAAAGTAATCTAGAGCAAGAATATAAATTCGGGCAAGTATGAAACGGTCAGAGAATGTACTCGCCTGATAACTGAATGTCTGAAGAGGATATACTGCCCGAGGAGAGATGTATGGCTCCTAATCAGAGCAACCCAAGTCACAATGTATCCACAATGGTAAAAATAGAGTATACAATGTATACTACATGATTCTAGGTCAATCTGGTCAAAAGTCAACTCTTGGTCAACTCAACAGTCAAACTAGGTCACAGGAAGTCATACTAGGTCACAGGGAATCAAACTAAGTTAAATAAAGTCAAACAAGGTCAAACTGGTCTAATCTAGGTTAAAGTCAACTCTTGGTCAACATTCTAATCAAACTAGTCAAATACTAGTCAACATGATCAATCTGGGTCAAGTCTAGGTCAAACTTAGACCAACTAAGGTATTGGTCAAACAAAGACTAGTCAGCAAGGTAATTAGGTCAAACAAAGACTAGTCAATAAGGTAATTGGGTCAAACATGGTCAGACTAGTTAAACTAGTCATTTTTAGGTTAACCCTAGTCAATTCTAGGTTAACTAGGTCAAATTTGACCTAAGGTTGACTTTGGTCAACCCTTAGTCAACAAGGGTCAATTTGTAGGTGTTTAGGTCATTAGGTCAATTAGGGTTAGCCCCAAAGCCATAGGCAAGCATCTTGGCCATAGGCTATTGTCATAGGTTTCCATATAACCTATATTTATAAGTCATATATATATTATATATATATATATATATATATATATATATATATATATATATATATATATATATATATATATATAGATATACTAGTCTACCTACTACATATATATATCAATATATGTGAATACTCTATAATAATACAATCACACTCACATATATATGTATATAATGACATAATGAGATCTAATACAAAATGTATATATATCATTTATATATATATATATATATATATATATATATATATATATATATAAATATATATATATATATATATATATATATATATATATATATATATATATATATATATATATATATATATATACCAACTTATATATTACATATATATAGAGATAAGTGAGAGAGAGAATTAGAGTGAGGGAGAGAGTTAACAGTGAGAGAGAGGGGGAGACTGCTGTATACAGCAAGGAGGGAGGGGTTCCAGATTCTGGAACCAAGAATGGGTCCCTAAACACATAATACACACACAGAGTTACACATATATACATACATATGTATATACATACACAACTACCTATACACACAACTACAAATCCTCAAATCTCACCTACACTCACACATACATATATACTACATATATATACTAAAAATACACTAATACATGTATAAAACATATCAAAAATAGGTTTGAAATTCACTTTGAAAAGCTGGAAAAAAATCCCAAATCTGGAATTAAGGCACTGTAGACTCGACTAGTAGGTAATCCCAATTACACATACTAAACCGAGCTAAGGCTCGAATCTAATGGTTGGTAACTGATGCCCGAAGTGTCCTCTAGTATCTAGGGGGCCTGACACGACACCACGATATGGTTTGACGTGTCCAAACTCAAAAGAACCCAATCGGGTAAACTGGGATACACAAACACGTACACAGCGTCGTGCACGCGGTTGCACGTCTCGTGCTCGCGACACAGGACACGACGTATCTCGTGCTCGTGTCCTCATGTACGCCACATGATGGGCTACACGCTCGTGTCACCACGAGGTGCCAACGTGTCGTGTCCGTGCGACACGATACGCGCGAAGTTGCCCCCGTACGTGTGTGCGCTGACAGCGCGTGTCCAGTGCGAGTGAGATTTCTCACTCGACACGACACGACGCGACACCAAACTTTGGGGGCATGTTCGCAGACATTGCCCCCGTGTCCATGTCAATTTTCTCGTGTCCTAGGTGCCTGTGCAGTGCGCACGAAGGGTGGGGTAGCAGGGCACGCACGCGAGTCTCGTGCAGTGGGTTCGTGTCCATTTTGGACACGGACACAGCACGAAAACGTGCTCAGTCCACTTGGGTTGTGACCTAATAGTCTAGGGCAACACAAAAATATAATTTGTTTTACATTTTGACAAAAACAGATCCTTTGTGGCATTTCATCAAACAAGGGTTTTCAAACACAGATACGTGTCCGATACGGACACCAAACCAATCCTATTTCCTACCAAACTTGACCCACAGTTCCATGGTACCTAGATGCATGCAACTATGAAAAGAAAATACAATATTAACAAGGTTTATAGGTATTTACCTATTTGGTGAAAAGTCAAGAAAACACCAAAGTAGGAGGGTATCCTCTTCTCCTGGTGATGCCCAAAGCTCCATAAATCCTTGATAGCAGGCCCTAATTAGTATCCTCTAGTGTAGGGGAGTCCAATACAAGAAACTAGAGGTGATTTGGATCAATATTGATCAAGTTGTGGGTGTTTGAAGAAAATGGGATTTTGTGGGATTAAAATTCATGTAAAATGTCCATGAATTAATGTAAGGGGATTATATAGAATGTGTGGCTGCTAGGGGGGGTCCTTGGCCGGCCATGGCAAGGGGGGTGTCCTTGCCCTTTCCTTCATGGTTAAGGCAAGACTTTTGTGTAAAGGTTGAAATATTTTGAATGGTTTAAGCAAAATATCAATAAAGGCAATCTAGATATTTATGCCACTTTAACCCATGACTAAATATCCGTCCTAAAGCTTCTAGGTTAGTAGCTAACCCCTAGATTAGGGCTAAACTAGGTTAGGGACTAATCATGAGACTTACCAAGAATTAAATAATATTAAAATCACATAATCACAAATAAAATCTAGTAAATTACCAAAATACCCTTTTGGCCAAAAATCACTAATTTGATGTTCTAAGCCTATGGCTAAGCTCACATGGTCATGGCAACTTCTAGTTTAAGGAATACTAGGGTTTACACTAAGGTTTTGCTAGTAAGTCACAAAGTCATAAGTCATGACTTAGAAAATGGTTTAACTTAACTAAAAATCACCAAAAATCATATTATGACTAAAATACCACTAATAAATAATAAAAATAATATTTTTTCAAAAATACCCCAATTTCAGAAAACTGGGTGTTACACTAATCAATTGAGTTTAACATAATGACATCACTAATATTCATGTTATCACTATCATGTTGCTACTTAAACTTAGCATTGTCCTAATATTAATATTGCTATGCTTGTATCATATTGGTTTTGTTTGTCTAACATGTATTTGTAGACATGCTGTAAGCATGATCAAGCTTTGTCAAACCAGGACATATGCAATAGAGAATTATTGATGGGCCAAAGACGGCGTTATACAAGAAGATTTCTCTGAACCGCCTAACGACCTATCCGGGGCCTCGCATCGGGGGTTCCGCTGCCCGGTCAGCGGACAGGGGTCTAGGGGGCAGTGCCCTCCGTCAGAGGTTCGGAGGCGAAGCCCCCGAAAGGTATTCAGATTTCCAGATCTGTTTATCTTCGGACGACTGCCGTCAAGTGAAAAAGGCGTCTTCAAGTCTGCTCAAATATCTAAAGAAAGACGTCATCAAAGGGTTCTTGGTTTTCCTATTTTATCAATGTATTTTTCATATTTATTGAGTCTAGGAATACGATGTACACTGCATCGTACTGGCAAATAGGCTACCCAAGAAACGTTTTCAAAATATCCTTTCATTTTGAAAATAAGTCCACTTACAAAAGCCCAAACTACTTCCTAACTGTTTGACTTTTCAAAAAGCCCAAAAACCAGTTTGCAAAAACCTAACAGAACCCTAGCAGAACTCGGCCCGAATTCGGCCAGAGTTCGGCCAGAGTTCGGTTAGTGAACGTTGCTTATTGAACTTGGTCTTCCTGCAGTTACGGATCCCAACGAGATTTTCTCATAGAGTTCTGTCTGAATTCTGCCCGAATTCTGTCAGAATTCTGCCTTTGGAAAAACTATAAATAGAGAAGGATTTCGATTATTTTAACTCATACACTCATTCACTTTCATATCTCTTCTCTATAAGCCTACTACTTCTTTCAAAGTGTTCTGAGCTTTCATTTTCAAATCCCAAGCTAGTTACAATCCTCTAGTCGATTTGCCAGTGCGGTACGGTCTAGAAGTTTCAGAGTGATTGTAATCGGAGGCTTGATTGAAGAAAGACTCTTCACAATTGAAGTTGGTCGAGTACTTCGGATCAAAGCTCGCGTTGTAGAAGTTGCAAGAACTTCGGATAAAAACTTGTGGTAATTTTTCATAGTGGATTCAACTGGAAGCTAGAGTTCTTCCGACTGGACTAGTCCTCACAAGAGAAAAACCAGTATACATCCTTGTGTTTGCGTTTGCTCTCTACTCTCTACTTTTTATTTACATATCTGTGATATATATATTATCTGTGATCTTGTCACTAACATTTTTAAATAGTTAATTTCCGCTGCCTACTCTATTCACCCCCCCTCTAGAGTATTGCGCTTTACAACTCGTTCCTACAATCGGTCCTACAAGTCTCTCTACGATGTGCTTTGAAAGTTGGCACTCGGTCTTTGAACCTCACGATTGAGTTTGTAACGCCTTAGTCCCAAAATACGTAGGACCAGGTGTACGTATACATGCCAGCAGTATATCACCAATGGGCCAATCTACTTAACAAGCCCAGTAGCGAATGCTTAAGCTATAAATCATGATAGAAAAATCCATAACAAACAACACTAGTCATAGGTACAGTGCTAAACTCATCTACACAGAAAACATGACACAGAGATAATGATACTAATAGTGAAACTATCTAGCAGTAAAGATTAATAATAAAGAAATGTACGGGGAAAATAACCCATCATCACACCATAAAAATAAAAGAGTATCCAACTACAAGTCCGCTGAACTAAATAGAAATATAAATAGCAATGACTAAGATAAGCATGACATGAATCAAGAAAAGTTCTCCGAAACTATCTCGTCGTCCTGTATTGGTAAGGCTCCAATATCAGCTCCTGAACCGTAAACCTCAGGATAAATCTCCTCGTCTTTACCTTGAAAATAATCCGATCCTCAGGGGACGTAGCAAGACACATAATATACAAGCTAACTTTGACAGTAATAACATGCATGAAAAGATACAAAATGGTACAAGAAATAAAGACTGAGAAATACATAGTACAAGAGTGAAAATGTAAAGAATGTGGCATGCTGTCGAGAATCGTGTGCTAGTAAACATGACTACGAGTAAATCGTGGTAAACTGCAATCCGATGGTGACTAACGGTCCTATAGATTGTAGCCCGGTGGTTGCTAACAACCTATAGTAAGTCTCTACCGCAGCCCGGTGGTTGCTAACGATCGGGAGTGGTCAAGTATAGTCAACGTCTAATACCAATATTCTTGCCTAAACTAAGTCAAATCAATCATGTCTAGTCCAAGACAAGTCAATGTAAAGGAAACAGGTCATAAGAATACACAACAATAAATCACAAGACACATACATGAATAGAAAAAGATGGTATGACAGATAATAATATAAAATAGAAAAATCTACTACGTGCACGTAAAACTATGAAAAAAGTAAGCAACATGAGTATGAACAAATATAATGAGGGACAATAACAGAGAAATAAGGAACATGCATAAAATATACTGTATATTTCGACAAGGTACACTTGCTTGCAAGTTGCCTAAGTCCGCTCCCAAGTCTTAGTCCAAGGCCTAATGAAGAACACATATATATAAACACAAAATTAATATCCAATAATATATATTTTTATATATAATAATATATTTTACTAGATCCAACCATCCTATAGTAGTTATTTGATCTAATTTAATCCAACCTACTTTCTGGTAGTCTAAATAATCAAATCTAATTAACTACTTAATCCAATTAACTACGTATTAAATATTCCGTAAAGGATGGGTTATTTCAAAATAAAAGTAAAAGATAGGGGCTAAGTGAAAATCTTTATACTATGCTATCATGTTACCTCAAAAAGAGAGACCATTATTATATATGTATATATGTTAAAAACCCCTTCTTAAATAAAGAATTGGTTATATATGTTTAAGTGGAAGTTAAGGAGGTTAAGTGCAAACTTTGCACTTCTTTACTATGGATTTTGGCTGGAGAAGAAAAGGTGAGTCAGCAACTTACTCCTTAGGAGTCGTATGAAAAGACAAAAATAAGGGTGTATGTATAAATTACCTACTCAATTAAAGTTGTATTGGAAAGAGAGAATTACTTTTCTCCTTCTCCTTCCTATATGGTACATGTGTAGATGGCGTATGGGAAAAAGACAACAGGAATATCAATAAGCTATTCATCTTCTTCTCCTATATTATATTAACAATAAATAGTTCTTTACCAAGCTAGCTTGATATATATGAACTAAGGAAGAGAAGAAAACCAAATAGAATCCTAACTTACTATATACCACCTTTTTTTCTTCCTACCAGTATAACATACACATATGATGTCTATAGCCATGAATAATATTTAGGAGGATGCGTTACCAGAGAGTTGGCGTACGCAGAGGCGTCAACGTGTCAGCGGGTCGACGAGTGCGACGCGTGTCGCTAGGTTGCTCCAAAGGAGGAAGATGGTAATGCTTAAGTTTTTGTTTTAATATTTTTCTTTTATAAAAAAATGAAGGGTTGGGGGTTAAGGAATGGAAGGGTCGGGGTTATGAAATGGAAGAGGTTGGAGGTTATAGAATAGAAGAGGTTAGGGGTTACAGAATGGAAGAGGTTGGGGGTTATCTATATAGGAATGGAAAGAGAGGGTAGATTTTAGTTAAGTTGGGCTTGGTATTAAAGAGTAAGAAAATAAGGATTAGGCTGGACCCAGACAAACGCTAAAGGAAATATATAAAAATATATAGTCTAAAAATAAATAGAAAACTGTTTGGCTTTAGAATTGGGTCGTGGAAAATAAATAATTCTTAGGTGGGTGTTTAGATTGGACTTGGCCAAGCATATGGTCAGTAGTTAGTTGAAGAAAGTACTTATAAAAGGCTATATATATATATATATATATATATATAGCCGATCTTCTCTGATTTCCCCTTTCCTCTTCCTCGGTCAGTCCGCGACAAAGTCCTTTCCGCTTCGCGCCTCTGTTTCCTAAAATACTTTAGCGAAGCGGGAAAGCAGAAAAACAATCAGGTAATCAAGAAAGGCTGAAAGTCAGAAAGGCTATATATATATATATATATATATATATATATAGCCGATCTTCTCTGATTTCCCCTTTCCTCTTCCTCGGTCAGTCCGCGACAAAGTCCTTTCCGCTTCGCGCCTCTGTTTCCTAAAATACTTTAGCGAAGCGGGAAAGCAGAAAAACAATCAGGTAATCAAGAAAGGCTGAAAGTCAGAAAGGCTAAGAGCCGACAGAGCAGAGAGAGCTTTGTATGAGCATTCGGTACGTGTATAAGTCCGTGGAAGAGTCAAAGGGTCACCACTACTGGGGATCTCCCCCTTAACCTTAGATGGGTCATCTGAGGGTTCGTCGCGATTCATTGCTGTGCTTACACACAAGGCTACCCTTCTTCGAAAGCTCTGCGGGACCACCTATCACTAGTCCTCGGCCGGAGGGGTTTATTGCACAAAAACACCGGGACGTTGTCTTCCGTAGAGGGAAGCCCAACGAATGTCAGATGCAAAGCCCCGTACCTCATTAAGATCATATTGGCATACTCTCCCAAAAAAAGAATAGACCCTATTGAAGACGTGAGTGAGGTACAACAAGGCCATTTCTGTCCACCTTCTCACAGATCCGTACGTGGACGTTATCGCTCATACAGCTCCCAACCAGCAAGCAATTAGCTTTCCTCTGCAAGGAATGGAAGTGTGGATGAATCGACATCAATCAAATAGAGGTGCCCACGCTCTATCTTGTTGTCGATGCCACGGGATTCGAGATAGCTTGAAAGCGGAGCGGAGGATGCTGGAGATAAGAAGAAGGGACATCTCTCGACGGGGAAGAAGCTGCACGTCACAAACTAGCTACCAATACCGCCCCGTGGGGTCTCTTTTTCCGGTTTCCAAGAGGTGTCAAACCAGAAAGAAAGATACTGGTCATCCCTTAAGAGATGCCTAAAGGGCACAAAACCAAAACAAGAGATAGAGCTGGGGTTAAAGATGTCTCGTATTGTTTGCTCCCATAAAGTCAAGCTTCTTTAGGTTTAGGACGCTTTCCTTAGATCTTCTTAGAAAGAGAAAAAGGTGAGTAATTGAGTATTTAAACATCCTGCTATCTAAAAGTAGATAGGGTATAGCTCAAAAGTTAATCTATCTAGGGTTGAAGGTTCTAAAATTGCAAAAAGCACTTTCTTCTTAACTTAGTAGCTAGCTCAACCATTTCATCATCTTAAAGTTTTCCTGAGCACATGGAGTGGAAAGATCAAGTATCCAGTCAGTCTATCACCAATCAGATTTTGAAGTCTCGGTTGGCTTCTGTCAGTAAGAAGAGAATCATAACGGAGATTTAGGAAAGAAGAAGTTTCATCTTTCTACTTAGCGCACAAAAACTTCTATAATGAAGGGGCGAAAGCACACTTGGCTCTTCTCATTCATGTTGAAGAAAGAGGGGTTGATCTCCACCAGGTCTAAGAGTATATCAAAAGTGATACAGAGAGAATGAAGAATGCCGTGTTTTAGCATTTCATGAATATGGTGCTAACTTTTGCTTTATGCTCTCCTAAAAGATAGTGAGCTACTTCTACTACGTTAAAAAAGAAGTGAAATCGAACCCACGGAGCGGTGACCTATGGCAAAGTGTCATTTCACAGACACATCTCGTCTGCTACCTTTCCGTCATATGATGGCTTCTTTTTTTTGGTCAAAGGTCCATTACCGACCGCACAATCTGGCAGATTGATGCTTCAGCCAGGCGCTTGTGACTTTCTCGCGAATGAAGGGGCCGGACAACACCCTTTGTCTTCCTTGATGTACATTCGGATGGAATGGCTACTGCTTGCGGATACAGCAGGTCTTGCCTTTCAAAGGCAACCTTAGGATTTTTTAGTGTAGTCTTCGTCTCCCTTTTTTGATCTTCATCTTTAGGACATGACCCTACCCTATTCTCGAACCCTCTGCCGAGCTCTACCCTGCCCGTATTTCTTTTGAAGGGGGCCAAAGAAATGTCTCCACCTGTACTTTTTTCAAAATTCTACTGAACGGGTCGATCCTTCCCTCCGTTTGTTTTTGCAACTTATCCTACGGTCTCCTCGCCAAGAGCTCCCCGACGACGACAGAGGAACCAACCTGCCTGCTGTGGTGGGGCGGCTTTTTAGTTGAACAATAAGACCTGGACGATTATCCCTACCCTTGGTAGCTTCCGAGAAGCAAAAGAAAAGAGAGTCAAGGCGATGTAATCGATACAAGCATAGTGGTCTAATGACAAGAGCCGACGACGAAAGCTCGGGACGGAGCCGTATGATGCGGAAGTCTCACGTACGGTTCCCTGAGAAGGGAGTGGCTACCCACTGGAGCTTCGACCAACCACCACCGGTCAATTCTGCTTTGGGGCCACCCCTTACTCTACTCATTGATGTGCTAACTTACAAGTGCCAATGAGGGGAGTCTATATCAGCTGACCGGAGAAAGGCTAAGCTTACTTTGCCACGGCACCTTGGAAGCAAGCTATTCTTCTCATTCCGAACTGAAAGAATAGATTACCTCCTTAGCTTAGTCGAGCCAGTTCTCACTCCCTTTGCTTTGGTCGCCTCTCCTTATCCGTTTTCTAACCTTCCATCTATGGACCTTTTCTTTCATAGGGCATCTAATCCTGCCAAACGAGAAGTTCGGTTCAGTTCAGTTGTTGCAATTGGACAAGAAAAGCTATAAGCTTTACATAGTCTTGTGATTTTCTCTTTCTTTGGCTTGATCGAAGGTTCCTATTATTTCAAAGAGAAAGATTAGGCTTGGCGAGAAAGAGGCATTCATTACTTTCGAATCTTCGTCTTCATTTTCCTTCTTCGACACTCCCAGAGGAAGAACTGAACTATTATTCCCTCTAGTTGGCTCTTAGGCCAGATAAGCATGATCGATGACGGCCCCTTTCCTATGCACCGATAGAGATGTTGATTCCTGAGACCTTACCGTCACGGATCTAGTTGTAAGCTAGATTCACAGACAGGTTTGGCCTAGCTTCCCTTCGCATCTGTTGTTACCGGCTGTGAACGACCTAGGTGAACCTGCAGGTGAACGAACAAGGAAAGTAGAGGATTTGGATAGGCGAGTCAAGGCGAGCGAAGTGAGGAGGAATCGAGCTATACTATAATAAATATCTTCAGGTAGTGAAGGGCTTGAACATCGCTACTGCCCCGGGAGTCCAATACCTTCGCTACTGGTTTCACTCTTGTCCGTTTCACCCTACCGGCGCTTTTCACCTTCGCTACTGGTTTCCCTTTCTATTCTAAGGGGAACGAGCAGAAATCAGGCCCTACTTAGTTGACTGACAATGACAAAGGCGACCGGACATCGTCTTTTGAATTGAATCTTTAGTAGTCTATCAGTGGCACGAAGCGGCTTTGCCCCGGGGAGCGAAAGGTTATACCGCCCCGTGGGTATATATATATATATATATATATATATATATATATATATATATATATATATATATATATATATATATATATATATATATATTTTTTTTTTTTTAGTAGTCTATCAGTGGCACGAAGCGGCTTTGCCCCGGGGAGCGAAAGGTTATACCGCCCCGTGGGTATATATATATATATATATATATATATATATATATATATATATATATATATATATATATATATATATATATATATATATATATATATATAGGGTCAATTTAAAAGTGGGCTAGGCTTAGTTTAATAAAGATTAAAATAGGACATTATAATATGGGATGGTCTTGGTCGGGACAAAATGGTCCAAACAAATACATGTAGCCTTGAAGACCCGTCAAAATATGTATAGCCAATAAATACAATTTATCACATATATGGGTTTCAGGCTTACCAATAAATCTGTTTAAGATCATGATAGTCCATAGTCCCGTTATAATTATAAAATATATATAAATATAAATAATAAATATTGTTTTAAAAGTATCCAAAAATTATTATTCAAGCAAAAATAAAATATAAAAAAATATTTTAAAAAATCTGGGATCTTACATTCTACCCACCTTAAAATAATTTCATCCTCAAAATTAAAAATAACTCACAAAAATAAAAAGGTATGCTAATGTTTCTCAGATTACTCAAGGGGTGTGCTACGTTACTATGGCTACTCATAATTAAGCAAGTATCAATCAATCAAAAATTAATTTCCTAGTCCATATCCCTATCGTTACACTTGTAAATTGTCACCTTCAGTCACTCCTTGTGTTGCTACTCCATCTTTAACAATCATGGCAAAGGCCTGTCCTGGTCGCTATGCTCCTGCCTGCTGTCTAGCCTGAGCAAACTCTGTCGTCTGGTCGGGGAGCGATCCGCGCGGATATCCTTCTTATGTTGCTGGTGGAATTGTTAATTGTGGTGTTGCTCCTTCAATACGCTTTTCGAGGCAATTTTAAATCTAGTGTTGATCGGAGCCATAACGCAAACAAAGCCTTAATCTTCGACGACAATCCCTTTGGACATGTCCTCTCCTATTACAGTACTGGCAAATAGAAATCGTTGGTGTATGGAGTGTCTCTCCGGGCCTCCTGGTGGTGCTCTAGCTGACGGTGATGCTGCATGTGGACGCTTTTGGCTGGCCTCCTTTCGGTGGACTCGCTATAAGCGTCATGCTACTGTGAGGACTCCTGAGTAGGTGGTTGGTGCAGCGGCTCCGATAAGCTCATGTAATCTATAACTCAGACCATCGTAGAATTTTTTTGCCTTTTCCTCATGTCTGGATCAGTGTAGGTGCGAAGCGGCTCAACCGTAAAAACTCGCCATTGTGTTCTTCTACAGTCATGTTGCCTTGGACATGCTGAAGGAACTGGCTTTGAAGTTCTGTTCTGAAGGTAGCCAGGATATACATCTCTTGGAAGAGTTTGGAGAACTCTTCCCAAGTGACATTATCCGGGCCAAGCCATCTTTCTTCCGTGAACCACCAGTGTATGCATTGCCAGTCAGTTGCATCCTGACGACAATCATCCAATGCTCATTCGGTAAATATGCTGCCTCTAACTGGTGCTGGATGTTGGTGAGCCATTCATGAACTTCTGTGGCCCCTTCCTTGCCCGAGAATTTGGTTGGCTTTAACTAGTAAAAGTCTGCAAGTATTCCCGTCGCTAGCTGACGAGCTGATGGAGTCGCCCTCTCTAAAGCTACCATAATGCGATCCTCCATGTTCTCCACCTGTCTCCTCTGAGTCTCCATCTGGATCTGTTTTTGCGCTTAAATCATCACATAAAATGTCTGGAACAGCTGCTGCGGGTCCATTAGCTGTCTATGGTAAGGGAATGACATCGGTGGAATTTGTGGCATAGGTGACATCGGTGGGATATCATCTCTGATGAACCTCAATGGGTGCAAAGTAGTTGGGTCATCTGGTTGAGTAGAAGAACCTCCAACCGGTGGCATAGTCGCGTCGACGTGAGTCTCAACTGCTTTCTGCGGAGTAATCCCGGGATTCTCGTCGCCGGCTTGTGAGTCTATTACACTGCACGTAGAAGAAACTTATAAGGTAAGAACAGATGATATCAAGCATGATGCAAGTCAAGAAAATAAATTTCGAAATCGATTAGAGATCAAGGACATATAATATATGTAGATGAGATCCAATGGGTCTTTTCTATCCTATTAGCAGGCTCACGTCTGTATAGTAACGTAACCGAAGTAATTTAAAATCGGACCTGCATAGGCCACCACAAAAACATGTAACGCCTCAGTCCCAAATTATGTAGGACCAGGTGTACGTATACATGTCAACAGCATATCACCAATGGGCCAATCTACTTAACAAGCCGAATATCGAATGCTTAAGTTGTAAATCATGATAGAAAAATCCATAGCAAACAACACAGGCCACAAATACAGTGCTAAGCTCATCCACACATAAAACATGATACAGAGATAACGAAAATAATAATGAAACTGTCCAATAGTAAAGATTATAAAGAAATATATGGAGAAAATAACCCGTCATCACACCATAAAAATAAAAGAGTATCCAACTACAAGTCTGCTAAAAAAATAGAAATATAAATAGCAATGGCTAAGATAAGCATGACATGAATCAAGAAAAGTCCTCCAAAGCTATCTCGTCGTCCTGCGTTGGTAAGGCTACAATATCAGCTCCTGAACCGTAAACCTCGGGGTAAATCTCCTCGTCTTTACTTGGAAAATAACCAAGTCCTCAGTGGACATAGCAAGACACATAATATACAAGCCTACTTTGACAGTAATAACATGCATAAAAAGACAGAAAATGGTACAAGAAATAAAGACTGAAAAATACATAGTACAAGAGTGAAAACATAAAGAATGTGGCATGCTGCCAAGAATCATGTGCTAGTAAACGCGACTACAAGTAAATCGGGGTAAACCACAACCCAGTAGTAGCTAACAGCCCTATAGATTGTGGCCAGGTGGTTGCTAACAACCTATAGTAAGTCTTTATCGTAGTCTGGTGGTTGCTAACGATTGAGAGTGGTTGAGTATAGTCAACGTCTAATAACAATATTCCTGCCTAAACTTCAAGTCCAGTCAATTATGTCTAGTCCAAGATAAGTCAATGCCAAGGGAACAGGTCATAGGAATACACTACGATAAATCCCAAGACACATACATGAATAGAAAAAGATAATATGACAGATAATGATATAAAATAGAACAATCTACTACGTGCACGTAAAACTAGGAAAGAAAGTAAATGACATGAGTATGAACTGATATAATGAGAGAAAATAACAGAGAAATAAGAAACATGTTTAAAGTATACTGTACATTTCAACGAGGTATACTTGCCTGCAAGTTGCCTAAGTCCACTCCCAAGTCTTAGACCAAGGCCTAATGAAGAACAAACATATATAAACACAAAATTAACATCCTATAATATATATTTTTATATATAATAATATATTTTACTAGATCCAACCATCCTATAGTAGTTATTTGATCTAATTTAATCCAACCTACTTTCTGCTAGTCTAAATAATCAAATATAATTAACTACTTAATCCAATTAACTACGTATTAAATATTCCTTAAATGATGGGTAATTTCAAAATAAAAGTAAAAGATAGAGGCTAAGTGAAAATCTTTATACTATGCCAGGATGTTACCTCGAAAAGAGAGAGCATTATCATATATGTGTATATATGTTGAAAACCCTTTCTTAAATAAAGAATTGGTTATATATGTTTAAGTGGAAGATAAGGGGGTTAAGTGCAAACTTTGTACTTCTTTACTACTTTAGATTTTGGGGGAGAAGAAAAGGTGAGTCAGCAGCTTACTCCTTAGGAGTCGTATGAAAAGACAAAAATAGGGGTGTATGTATAAATTACCTACTCAATTAATGTTGTGTTGGAAAGAGAGAATTACTTTTCTCCTTCTCTTTCATATACGGTACATATGTAGATGGTGTATAGAAAAAAGACAACATGATTATCAATACGCTATTCATCTTCTTCTCCAATATTATATTAACAACAAATAGTTCTTTATCGAGCGAGCTTGATATATATGAACTAAGAAAGAGAAGGAAAAAGAATATAATCCTAACTTATTATATATCACCTTTTTTTCTTTCTACCAGTATAACATACGCCAATGGTGTCTATAGCCATCAATAAATATTTAGGAGGATGCGTTACGAAAGAGTCGACGTACGCGAAGGCGTCGGCGTGTCAGCGGGTCGACGAGTGCGACGTGGGTCACTGGGTTTCTCCAAAGAAGGAAGATGGTCACTACAACAAAAATACCATTTAATGACGGCTAAAAACCGTCATTAATTAAGAACCATGACGCTTTTTTTTCTTCATCCAAGCGTTATGAAATCGGGTGTTATAAATGTTTTTCAAAGCGTTATAGATAAATATTCCGAAAACGTCATTAATAGACTTAATTTCTGCTACGTTTTATTTTGAAAGCGTTATGGATAGTTTTGTAAAACCGTTATGAATATGTAATATGGTTGGAAGTCAGGACATTTTGAAAGCGTTATGATTGGTCATTTGTATCACATTTATAACGCTTTATACTGCATGTTATACATTCCAAACACTGCTCAATTCAATTCGAAAACCACCACTTTGAACCATATTCACAACAAAACATTGAAATGTAACATTAATCTCCATTTTATTGTCTCAAAATATGATACATTCCATTGTCTCAAAATAGAGTACACTTTAGCTATCATTCTACATTTCTCAGGCCATATATACATCCTTTCAAAAATATATAGAGTATCCAATATAGCTAGTACACTTTACATCAAAACTATCCACATGAAAACATCCCACACCATAACATACAACTTAGTCACATGAAGACCTGTCCACAGCACCTGTACCCTGCAAAAGATAAAATAAGGTTTAATAAATGTGATATAATGATGTATATATATGTAACTATAGGATCTTGAATGATGTATAAGTCCTGATTAAAAACACACATTAAGATCACAATTCAACATATGTTGTGGGAAACTGTTGTGTGGAGTTTCTGTCAGATTCATCTTGTGTGGAGTTTCTGTCATATTCAATATATGTTTGAAGTTTTGAACTTGTGAGGAAATTATGATTGAAGGAAATATAGTCAGGTAACACTTGTAGATAATGTGTAAACAGTAATAATCAACCAGAGATCTACAAGGATAATTTCTGACAAGCCTCTCCAGAAATCATTTGCAGCAAGCCTCTCCAGAAATCATTTGCAGCAAGCCTCTCCAGAAATCATTTAGAGCAAGCCTCACCCAGGAGTTCAGCACCAGTCCGTAAAATTCGTAAAAGGTTAGTATCAGGCTGATGAGCAGTTCGAGAATTTTATCAGTTCTCTTCTGCAGCTGTCTCAGATTTAAGTCATATTTCATGGGACACCCCATCTTGATGATAGAAGGCTTAGACTACAATGATTTTAAATGTGTACAAGTATTGCTGTCAAGCTCTCTGTGACCTATTCTCAAAATGATATTTTAGGTGTGCATTTCATTTAGCTATATAAAGAGTGTAGGCCTATTCTTGATGTTGGTGTTGCTTGAAATATAAAGCAAAAATAAAGAACGATACTTGGGCACAATTTAACCTTAGTGGAGTGGATTTCACTACACTTTTTTGCCCATTTAATTCCTCAATTCCCCTATTTTTTATATATTGAAAATGACGTCAGTTAATAGATAAAAACTAAGGCATTGACCTAATTGTTAACAATTGATGCGAGGTGGAAGCAACCAAGGCAATATAATTTGAAGATTTATGAGGTGCTTTCTTTTCTATACATATTAAGGCCAAGAATCATACCTTGGATACATCAGGAAAGAAAGACGAGTCGACGCCTAGTATATCATTAAGTATAACAGGTGGAAGCATCCTGCCAAACCATATATTGAAGCTGAACCCATCATCAAAAATATATAGGCCTGTGGAATCTAAGCTCTGTGCTGTTAAAGCTAGCTGTTTCGAAGATGCCTCAAATTCGTCTAGGGCCTGCAAGTATAAGATTGGTAAACAAAGATTATCCACGCCAACTAATTCCAGATATTGTTGAAAGCAGTAAGTGGATGGTGTTTTCAATGAATTTTTCTTTCAATCCAAAGTAATAAAATCCTCTTTAAAACCTACGCACATGCATCTTTAACTTGTCACACTAGAACAACAAAGTAACCAAATCACAAGTTTTAACAAATGTTGTAAACATATTAGAGATTAAGTTTTCACACTTCCTAGCAGTCATATAATAAGAAATTACTTAAATCTCAAGAAAGTTCCAACCAAAGGGTAACGATTACACTTGTAGTAGACTATAGCCAAGAAAAATGTTCCAGAAGGTTCACATTACCTTTGTGAGGTACTCATCTACTCTAAGCAAGCTGGGGTAAAGAAGTTTGAGCATCCTTCTTACTGGTAAAATCATCATACTGTGACCAGCTGCACAACGATCGTCTAGGGAAGCATCAGCATATCCTCCGCGAAGTGCTATAGACTTGCAAAGGGATAGTACATACAGTGGCAATAACTTTAAAGATTCTGGATAGATCAGCCGGCCACCCAATCGGTGCTGCACTGCATAGAGGCTGCGGTATTCCTGAAGGCTCTTCATAATCTTCAATTGAATAAGCTGGCGAGCATCCTCCAGTTTATGTGATAGTGTGTGCTCGATAGCTGTAAGATTTGTACCATATGATAAAAAGTAGTATCTCAAAGAAAAGATAAAAAAAAGAGTAAGTATATACTAATTATAATTGACCATTGTAAGGATACAGGAAAGATCTTAGAACTGACCAAGCCTACTCAATAATGAAATGATGGTACCAGTATCAGCTCGCTCGGTGGTACATTTCACCGAGATCTGTCACAACAGGTGCAGCCGCTGTATGTACCCTGATACGTCTTTCACCAGAAGAGGAAGTATATCTTGTGATTGTTAAGTAAATATGATGGCATCAATCGTCCTGCATTAAAAAAATCAGTGCCATAGAAACTCATGACTCATGACAGCATATTAGCAAGCATGACAGAGAGTTGTTCACAATGTGTGGAGATGAGGAACATCTTCAGTGCCCCATCTCTAGTAAAGGTTAGGACATGCATTCGTGGACAGATCCTTTGTGGCTTAAGCTATATTTGCATGATTGTTTGTCTACTGAAATAAGAATCCTTGGAGATGACATGGATTTAGTCAAATGCAGTTTATGTCCTGCCAGTCAACAAAATATTTTGCTAAACACCATAAGAGATTACTTCAAACAATCAGGACTTCATAATTAATGAAGCTCACTTATCAAAGTCAAATTATGGAAGAATATTCCGAGGCCCATATTATATGTGATCCATACATAAAATCATGAAAAGTGAATAAAAGTTTTGTACTACTACTTAGTGTTGTATCCGCAATTGGTCTACAAGGAATCTAAAGGGTGAAATTAGATATTTGTACCGTGTCAAAGTATTACTTAGATTATTACTATCATTTTGTTCGTATTAATTAGAAAAACAATAAATCAGAACCTTTCATTTGACATCAGTCAAATACAACTACTTGCAAGCATCATCTCCAAATTAGAAGAGAGAACAAACAACGAGACTTTCTAGAAGTACTTATTAAAGCTTGACACATAAACTGGACTCCTACACTAAAGGTAAGGCAGATGATGTAGGTTGGCAGGAAAAATGAAAATGACAAATATAAACAAAATGTAATATAAAACTCAAATAATGTTTTGAATTCATCCAAAGGAATTACCTCTAAGAGAAGTGAAGCACCTCTAAGTCTAAGATGTCTCGCAGCCAGTAAGATAAATCAATAATGAGAACCAAATTAACTAAAGGACTGTCATGTTACTCGGATAAGCTATTGTTGTTCTACTGGCATGAGAGAGATGTACAATAGTCACTAATGTACATATCATTACATTGAAAATTTGAAATTTATGATTCCAAATCAAGAACATGTATTTCTAGCAAATAATATTTTGGCCTGACGATGCCATGATAGTTTGGTACTTAATAAATACTTTGATCCTGGACCAACTACTTGATGTACAATTTGGTAGGCTACTTGGGGCCAACCATTGTAGCTGAATGTTAAACGAATGCAGCATATCGTGCCTCTAGAGTAGATTCGGTTTGATCAGGCTAGGGTGGTAGCTTAAGCCACAAAGGATCTGTCCATAATCAATCTATGGCACTGATATTATAATTGTGCAAATATAGCTTAAGCCACAAAGGATCTGTCCATAATCAATCTATACCAAAAAAATCAGTGCCATAGAAACTCATGACTCATGACAGCATATTAGCAAGCATGACAGAGAGTTGTTCACAATGTGTGGAGATGTGGATAAGAAACATTGAGTGTGATTGGTGAAAATGTGAGGCATAGAGCTAGTAAAGGTTAGGACATGCATGATGCATGGATGTTACTTAGTTTACACTCGTTAGTGTTGTAGTGGTAACTGAAGTTGACAACTGTTACGCTCTGTTGAGTGGTGAACTCGTTAGTTGTCTGCAACTGCATTTGTGGTAACTAAATAGTAACTAAGACCTCAAAGCCAGAATACTAATTTCAGATATTGTCAGCTACTATCAATCAGACAACAGGAACAATGCAAAAATAAGTAACTAAGACCTCAAAGCCAATCCCGCCCACGATTCCTAGATGTTCGGACACCAAGCAATCTGAACACGAAAAAGGATAGAGAGTGTCACCTGAATTCTCGAACAAACACCAATTCGTCCTAAACTATCCGATACTGAACGCCTGAGTTTAACTTCGACAACAAAGTTGATCTAGCCAAATCGTCGAACACTAAGTGTGCATCCACTAGAATAAAACTTATAAGTTGCTAGCTAAAATCCGATCCCAGAAATTGAGAAGAGTCACTCAGAATGCCCAAAGAATTCACCAACAAAGTTCTCAATCCAGTTTCAAAAGTATCAAAAGAATCGACTGAGCAGAACTGTCAATGTACAACCCAATTAAACGTCCACAGAGTAATCGACACAGAATCACCCTCAATCGATCGAACCACTCACCTGAATTTGAAATTGAACGAAACCTGCAACAAATCTGCTTCCTATAGCTCACGAACTGCCATCACTCAACTGTCGATCTGTCGAAACCAGCAATCCTTAAGAATCGAAAGAAAACAAGAAAGGAAAAGAGGATTCAATTGGAACTCACCAGGGAACAATTCGATTGAACAGTGTCTTCCATGAATGTCACGTCGTCCCTGTTAGAGGCACACACCCACACAGGAGACTTAGGGATTCGTCAGATCGGAGAGAGGAAAACGAAGGAAGGAACAAAGGAAAGAAAGAAGCGACTCACCAGAGAAGTCGTTGACGCTCAAGCTCAGTCCAAACAGAGTACAGGGACGCCTAAATGGTGAGACTCCATGCACCAACTAACCATAACTTGATCCCAAGCTCGTCGTCTCCATGCTACTCCATCACCACGCCTTCACAAAGCGCCACTGATCGCCATGTCAACGCTTCAGATCGTCAACAAGGAAGAAGATCGACGCCAAGGCGGAGCCGACAAAGAGTCCGATCGCGAGGGAGTGACGGAGGAGCGCCATCATCGCCGGATCTTGCAGTGGGGAGTACGATCGGTCTCGTCCGATTTCACATTGAGGGAGATAAATTAGGGTTAGGGTTTGCTTTTCTAGAGTTAGGGTTTGGATGGAGGAAGAAGGAGGAAGGAGGGAGAAGAAAGCCCGGGAGAGAACCAAGAGGAAGAGTGACGAGAGAGAAGAGCATTATAACGGCGGGAGAGGAGCGGGCTGAGGGGAGTTCGGGAGCGGGGAGCGGGAGGAGAAAGAGAGAAGGAGAAAGAGAGAATGAGAAGGGGTTGAAACTTTTCCTTAAGTGCGGGAGTAAGTGCGGGAGAGTCGAGATTTCGACTTAAAATTTGTATTTTTTTCATAACGCTCGTACCACTGAGAGACAATCAATAACGCTTTTATAGATAACCGTCATAGATTACAGTCTTGCTGAACTTTGATGACGCTTCTTTATCAGCCGTCATTAAATCCCCTTAGCAAGCGTCATTAAAGGGTATTTTTCTTGTAGTGGGTAATGCTTAAGTTTTTGTTTTAACATTTTTCTTTTAAAGAGAAATGAAGGGTCAGGGGTTATGGAATGGAAGGGTCTGGGGTTATGGAACGGAAGAGGTTGGGGGTTAATAATTCTTAGGTGCGTGTTTAGATTAGACTTGGCCAAGCATATGGTCAGTAGTTTGGCTGAAGAAAATATTTATTTAGGAATATGAAAGGAGGCATATATATATATTTATATATATTTTTTTTTTTTTTTTTTTTTTTTTTTTTTTTTTATATATATATATATATATATATATATATATATATATATATATATATATAAATATATATATATATATATATATATATATATATATATATATATATATATATATATATATATATATATATATATATATATATATATATATATAATCTTTATTAAACTGGAAAAGTTCAATAAGAATGGGAGTGGGCTAGGCTTAGTTTAATAAAGATTATATATATATATATATATATATATATATATATATATATATATATATATATATATATATATATATATATGGGGATTGGGTCGATTTGGAAAAGTTCAATAAGAATGGGAGTGGGCTAGGCTTAGTTTAATAAAGATTAAAATAGGACATTATAATATGGGATGGTCTTGGTCGGGAGGAAATGGTCCAAACAAATACTTATAGCCTTGAAGACCCATCAAAATATGTATAGCCAATAAATACAATTTATCACATATATGGGCTTCAGGCCCACCAATAAATCTGTTTAAAATCATGATAGTCCATGGGCCTATTATAACTATAAAATACATATAAATATAAATATAAATATAAATAATAAATATTGTTTTAAAAATATCCAAAATTTATTATTCAAGCCAAAATAAAATATAAAAAAATATTTTAAAAAATCTGGGATCTTACTTTCTACCCACCTTAAAATAATTTCGTCCTCAAAATTAAAAATAACTCACAAGAATAAAGTGTGTGCTACTGTTTCTAAGATTACTTAAGGGGTGTGCTATGTTCCTATGGCTACTCCTAATCGAGCAAGTATCAATCAATCACAAATTAATTTCCTAGTCCATATTCCTATCACCACACTTGTAAATTGTCACCTTCAGTCGCTCCTTGTGTTGCTACTCCATCTTCAACAGTCATAGCAAAGGCCTGTCCTGTCACGCCCCAGAACCAGAATACTGGCAAGTAGGGACGGACCAGGCCAACTACGTATACCAAAGTACTCCAGTACTCCGAAATAACGTATAAGCTGTATAGACATGGGGGTTACTACTACAAGCCAACAGTCGATCCTAGGTCAAGCAATCCTAGGTATCTCAATCACAGGCAAATATGTAAAGTACAAGAAGTATGATCATCAGACATAAAATAGTAAAGCGTCCCAAACTATATATATATGGATGATCATGAAGCTAGTAATACAGAGTGAAGACTAGCAAGAGTAATAGTCATACATGATAAGCTCTAGCTATAGTCTAGAATACGCAAATCATGTTTAGGCCCGTAGGCTAAATGTCAAGTCCAAAACACGAGCTAAACACGTGCTTGGAGGCTAAACGCCACAAAAAAATAATGTACATAGCTAGTGGGCAAAAAGAAGGAAACCCACTCAAGTACTCTGGTGCTCCGGGTAATCACCAACGAGTGGAAGGTACGGAAGATCCTCGGGCTCCTCAACTAAATCTGGTCAATGCAAAACCAGTGGGGTCAGACCCCCAATAGCAAGTACCACAAAGGAAGCCAAACTATGAACTAAAACCAGCATGCAAATCATAGCAACGGATAAAGTCAGAAATAAGTAAAAGCAAATCGAGACTCGTGCGCTACCAATGCACTTATCCCGAGAATAGAAAAGACAATAAGTAAAGCAACATGTAGCATAAGGTAAAGGACATGTGACATAATATAAACTGTGTACATGTAAGAAAAAGGAAGCATGTGAACATGAAAGATAAACTAGACATATGAGCATGTTAAGTAGACGGGACATGTGAGCATGTTAGATAACTGGAACATGTGAGCATGTTAGGTAATTGGAGCATGTGAGCATGTTAGGTAACTGGAGCATATGAGCATGTTAGATAACTGGAGCATGTGAGCATGTTAGATCTATATAGAACGACAAATGATAAGTTGACTTAGAACTAATCAGGAACCCAAGTTACAACCCATAAACCAAACAGGGACCGGAGTTGTAACCCTTCTCCTGAGCAGAACTTTAGTATCTAATCATTTATCGGCAAAAGTAAAGCATAAACAAAGATGTGCTGAAAATAAATAAATTCGGACACTGCCTAGACAAAAGTAGACTAGACTGGACTCCATACAATAATCAGGCCAAGCAATGAGTACGGCTTTATACATTAGCTAACTAGGGTTGTCACAATCTTAATTACTAACAAATGCAAGTTTGAGAAATCCAAGTCCAATTACCTGCCTGCTACTACCTGAATGATCCAAGCCAAGGATGCAATGGTATATAGTGGATACATCGCCCGAGAGACAAATGTATCCTATAATAGTGGTACATCGCCCGGAAGACGAATGTACCCTAAGACATATAATAATGGGTACATCGTCCAGGAGAAAATATACCCGGTGCAACACTCTACGGTGCGTTGGAAGTGTGCTCATCATGACAGATAGCTCCAAATCCCATGTATATATATAAGACCAAGACCAAAGGGGCAGCAGGCAACTGGGAAGTCCTCAATGATCTAAGTAATCAAGCTAGTTGTTTAGTCCTTAATTTTTTTTGTTAGATTCTGGATGTAGCATTCCGCAGAATCCATCCTAGACATTAGACATGCAAGACTGGACAAAAGCGAGAATGTGCACCTTAACAAGCCACAACAAGAAAATATAATAAACTGGAAGCTAGGAGTATGCTACGACGAGCCACTATAGGGAGTGCGCCATGACAGGCCACTATCATGTAAGCAAAGAAGGACATGTATCATGAGTGCGCCACGACGGGCCACTATCTAGTAAGCAAAGATGACATATAAGAAGAGTGCACCACGACGGGCCACTATCATGTAAGCAAAGAAGGCATGGCAATAATTATCATAACTTGTAAGAAAGAATCTTTCAAAAGACATATCATGGCATGTGGGAAAGAATAATTAAAGCTAAGTACATTTCATAGAAAATGATTGAACATGTGCTAGTGTCAAGTGTATATATGGTGTACAATCATTCTCTAAATATGCAAGATCATCTAATCATGTTAAGAACTCACTACAATTGAAGAAAATATCAAAAACGGACAAAAACGGGCAGAAACGGGCAAAAACAGACTAAAACGGCATAAAACGGCATACATGTGGTATACAGCGGCATACCGACGGTATACCGGCCTAAAGACAGAAAGTTTCTGGTACAAAAATCGGCATACCGTCGTTATACACCGGCATACCGTCGGTATATCATTTTTCCAAACAGCAACAAAATCCAAATTTTTGCCAAAACTTGTTTCGGCCATAAAAACTTCGTTTTAAATTGAAATTTGGATTTTTAAAAGTCAAAATTGCATAGAATTGAATTCCCTACAACATGAAAGTATTAAATTTCAAAAATTCAAAGATTTGATAGATCAATATCTCAAAATACTCCCAAACAGAGGTTCTCGGGACATCGAAACGGGTTCCGATTGCCACCAAACTCAAAATCTATGATATACAAACTAGGTGATGGCCTCATATATATATATATATATACGTGACCAAGATACATGATGGTAACACTAGTATCACTCTTGATACCAAGTTTTCTACTAAGTCAATATTGGATTTTAACAGAAAATCAGAACCTTGCTTAAACAAAATTTAGAAACAAGCATATATACAAGAATCATAAGGAAAACATATTTAACAAAATGAGTTTGGGAAAATTCTAAGAATTTAATACCAAGGAAAACAAAAATGACAACAAAATAATATGGTTCATGGATTTGGCAAGATATACTTGCCTAGGTTAAGCTCCAAGCCTAATCTTCTACTCCTCCTCCTATGGGGGTTAGACACCACACCCAAGGCCTCAAGGCCAAGCTCTTGGCAAGCTAAGGGGAGAGAAGGGAAGAAGAAATGAAAAGAGAGTAAAGAGAATGAAAAGGGAGAGGAGAGAGAAAGTAAAATGGTATATATATAAGGGAGAATTAACCTTAGCCGTTGGATGGTGATCCATGTGAAGATCTAAGTCAATCCTAGCCATCCAAAGAAAACCAAGTATCCATTGGATAAAAGGGTACATCTACACTATTCACAAAAATATCTAAACACTATTTATCAAAATATTCAAACACTATTCACGAAAATATCGAAAACACTATTCATGAAAATATCTGAAATCAAAAATATCTAAAATGTGAAAAATCTATCCGGACGGTATGCCGTCGGTATACACCGGTATACTGGCGGTATGCCGACCAAGGAGAAAATCTATAAGTTGGAAATTTTCTAAAGCATTCCAAAAATCAAGAAAATACGAAATACACTACAAAATACGTATCTGTATATAAATACCGATACTGTGAGACGAGTCTCACAACTCTACACAACTTAAAAAATAAATTCCGTCCTCGAAATTTCCTAAATCTAGTCAAGCATGAAAACCAAACCAAAGAGCTAAAATTCATGTCAATCAAAACAAAGCATGGCATGTTGGTAAGATAAAGACAACAATAATTATTAAGTAAATGCGTAAGCAATAACACAACCACAATCAAGAATGGATGGAGGCATACGAATAAATATGTCTCCTGAGTCAGTTGAGTAGGAGTAGGCCTACGCTAACTCCAAAAATAGATAGGGCTCAAGTCTCAAAGTAAGTCGGCACCAATGACTTAGTCCAAGACATGACTCTACCCAGGACGTATCTTCGTAGTCGAGACAAGTGATAAATATCATGTATCTCAAGATACTAAGACAAAAGAGTAGGACGAGAAACTCGCCAAATATGCGTAACCCAAGAGATAAATAAGAGTGGAAGAAGAATAGGACAATACCTACAACATGACCGCCCTCAACCAAAACCAGCTCTAACATACCAAACTCTGTCTGCCCACGTCTCGAAACTGCCGCTCTGACATGCTGCTGTTGAACCGGTACCTGAGCCATATACTGCTGGACTGCCTGGGTAGCCGGTGAAGCTGGACTCTGGCAGAACTGACCCTGCTGGCTGATCAGGCTGAACTGACACCTCTGTCCTCGGGTCAACTCTGAACTCTGCCCCAGAATGCTGAGACTGATCCTCCATAACTGGCCTAACAGAAGATTGCTGACCACCATCGGCAAAACCCAAACAAGATGATCGGAAGGATTAAGAACAGTGCCCTTGAAAGTTAAAGGACACAAGGATCAAATAGAGAGAACAGGAAAGATCAACGATCAAGGCAGATATCAGGTCAAAAGATCAGAGATATAGAATAACACGAAGGATATCAATAAAAGAGAAATGTGACTGAGATATCTAAACATCAGTAAGCCCCACATATCTGATAAATTAGACCTACATGGGCCACCACTAAAACCTATGTCACGCCCCAGAACCAGAATACTGGCAAGTAGGGATGGACCTGGCCAGCTACGTATACCAAAGTACTCTAATACTCCGAAATAACGTATAAGTTGTATAGACATGGGGGTTACTACTACAAGCCAACAGTCGATCCTAGGTCAAGCAATCCTAGGTTTCTCAATCATAGGCAAATATGTAAAGTACAAGAAGTATGATCATCAGACATAAAATAGTAAAGCGTCCCAAACTATATATATATGGATGATCATGAAGCTAGTAATACAGAGTGAAGACTAGTAAGAGTAATATTCATACATGATAAGCTCTAGCTATAGTCTAGAATACGCAAATCATGTTTAGGCCCATAGGCTAAATGTCAAGTCCAAAATACGAGCTAAACACGTGCTCGGAGGCTAAACGCCACAAAAGAATAATGTACATAGCTAGTGGGCAAAAAGAAGGAAACCCACTCAAGTACTCTGGTGCTCCGGGTAATCACCAATGAGTGGAAGGTACGAAAGATCCTCGGGCTCCTCAACTAAATCTGGTCAATACAAAACCAGTGGGGTCAGACCCCCAATAGCAAGTACCACAAAGGAAGCCAAACTATAAACTAAAACCAGCATGCCAATCATAGCAACGGATAAAGATAAAAATAAGTAAAAGCAAATCGAGACTCGTGCACTACCAATGCACTTATCCCGAGAATAGAAAAGACAATAAGTAAAGCAACATGTAGCATAAGGTAAAGGACATGTGACATAATATAAACTGTGTACATGTAAGAAAAAGGAAGCATATGAACATGAAAGATAAACTAGACATGTGGGCATGTTAAGTAGACAGAACATGTGAGCATGTTAGATAATTGGAACATGTGAGCATGTTAGGTAACTGGAGCATGTGAGCATGTTAGGTAACTGGAGCATATGATCATGTTAGATAACTGGAGCATGTGAGCATGTTAGATCTATATAGAACGACAAATGATAAGATGACTTAGAACTAATCAGAAATCCAAGTCACAACCCGTAAACCAAACAAGGACCGGGGTTGTAACCCTTCTCCTGAGCAAAACTTTAGTATCTAATCATTTATCGACAAAAGTAAAGCATAAACAAAGATGTACTGAAAATAAATAAATCCGGACACTGCCTAGACAAAACTAGACTAGACTGGACTCCATACAATAATCACGGTCAAGCAATGAGTATGGCTTTATACATTAGCTAACTAGGGTTGTCACAATCCTAATTACTAACAAATACAAGTTTGAAAAATCCAAGTCCAATTACCTGCCTGCTACTACCTGAATAATCCAAGCCAAGGATACAATGGTATATAGTGGATACATCGCCCAGGAGACAAATATATCCTATAATAGTGGTACATCGCCCGGGATACAAATGTATCCTATAATAGTGGTACATCGCCCTGGAGACAAATGTACCCTAAGACATATAATAATGGGTACATCGCCCAGGAGACAAATGTACCCGGTGTAACGCTCGACGGTGCGCTGGAAGTGTGCTCATCATGACAGATAGCTCCAAATCCTATGTATATATATATAAGACCAAGACCAAAGGGGCAGCATGTAACTGGAAAGTCCTCAATGATCTAAGTAATCAAGCTAGTTGTTTAGTCCTTAATATTTTTTTGTTGGATTCTGGGTGTGGCATTCCGCAGAATCCATCATAGACATGAGACATGCAAGACTGGACAAAAGCGAGAATGTGCACCTTAACAAGCCACAACAAGAAAATATAATAAACTGGAAGCTAGGAGTGTGCTACGACGAGCCACTATAGGGAGTGCGCCATGACAAGCCACTATCATGTAAGCAAAGAAGGACATGTATTATGAGTGCGCCATGACGGGCCACTATCTAGTAAGCAAAGAAGACATATAAGACGAGTGCACCACGACGGGCCACTATCATGTAAGCAAAGAAGGCATGGCAACAATTATCATAGCTTGTAAGAAAGAATCTATCAAAAGACATATCATGGCATGTGGGAAAGAATAGTTAAAGCTAAGTACATTTCATAAAAAATGATTGAACATGTGCTAGTGTCAAGTGTATATAAGGTGTACAATCATTCTCTAAATATGCAAGATCATCTAATCATGTTAAAAAATCATTACAATCGAAGAAAATATCAAAAACGAGCAGAAACGGGCAAAAATAGACTAAAACGGCATAAAACGGCATACCGGCAGTATACAACAGCATACCGGCGGTATACCGGCCTAAAGACAGAAAGTTTCTGGTGCAAAAATCGACATACCATCGGTATACACCGGTATACCGTCGGTATACCGTTTTTCCAAGCAGCAACAAAATTCAGATTTTTGCTAAAACTTGTTTCGGCCATAAAAATTTCGTTTTAAATCGAAATTTGGATTTCAAAAGTCAAAATTGCATAGAATTGAATTTCCTACAACATAGAAGTATTAGATTTCAAAAATTCAAAGATTTGATAAATCAATATCTCAAAATACTCCCAAACAGAGGTTTTCGGGACACCGAAACGGGTTTCGATTGCCACCAAACTCAAAATCCATGATATACAAACTAGGTGATGGCCTCATATATGTATATATGACCAATATACATGATGGTAACACTAGTATCACTCTTGATACCAAGTTTTCTACTAAGTCAATATTGCATTTTAACAGAAAATCAGAACCTTGCTTAAACAAAATTTGGAAACATGCATATATACAAGAATCATAAGGAAAATATATTTAACAAAATGAGTTTGGGAAAATTCTAAGCATATAATACCAAGAAAAACAAAAATGACAACAAAACAATATGGTTCATGGATTTGGCAAGATATACTTGCCTAGGTTAAGCTCCAAGCCTAATCTTATACTCCTCCTCCTAGGGGGGTTAGACACCACACCCAAGGCCTCAAGGCCAAGCTCTCGGCAAGCTCCAAGGGGAAGAGAAGGAAAGAAGAAATGAAGAGAGAGTAAAGAGAATGAAAAGAGAGAGGAGAGATAAAGTGAAATGGTATATATATATAAGGAAGAATTAATCTTAGCTGTTGGATGGTGATCCATGTGAAGATCTAAGTCAATCCTAGCCATCCAAAGAAAACCAAGTATCCATTGGATAAAAGGGTGCATCTATACTATTTACGAAAATATCTAAACACTATTCATCAAAATATCCAAAACACTATTCACAAAAATATCAAAAATACTATTCATAAAAATATCTGAAATCGAAAATATCTAAAATGTGGAAAATCTATCCGGACGGTATGCCGTCGGTATACGTCGGTATACTGGCGGTATGCCGACGAAGAAGAAAATTTATAAGTTAAAAAATTTCTAAAGCATTTCGAAAACCAAGAAAATACGAAATACACTACAAAATACGTATCTGTATATAAATACCGATACTGTGAGACGAGTCTCACATGTCCCGATCGCTGTGCTCCTACCTGCTGTCTAGCCTGAGCAAACTATGTCGTCTGGTCGGGAAGCGATCCCCTCGGATATCCTTCTTATGTTGCTGGTGGAGTTATTAATTGTGGTATTGGTCCTTCAATGCACTTTCTGGGGGCAAATTTAAATCTTGTATTGATCGGAGCCAAAACACAGATAAAGCCTTAAACTTCGATGACAAACCCTTTGGACATGTCCTCTTCAGTTACAGTACCGGCAAAAGAAAATCATTGGTGTATGGAGTGTCTCTCCGGTCCTCCTGGTAGTGCTCTAGCTGACGGTGATGCTGCATGTGGACGCTTTTGGCTGGCCTCTTTTCGATGGACTCGCTCCAATGTCGTGCTGCTGTGAGGACTCCTGAGTAGGTGGTTGGTGCAGCGGCTCCGATAAGCTCCTATAATCTATAACTCAGCCCGTCATAGAATTTTTTTGCCTTTTCCTTCTCTGTCTGGATCAGTATAGGTGCGAAGCAACTCAACCATAATAACTCGGCATTATGTTCTTCTAGAGTCATGTTGCCTTAGACAAGCTGAAGGAACTGGCTTCGAAGTTCTGTTCTGAAGGTAGCCAGGATATACATCTCTTGGAAGAGTTTGGAGAACTCTTCCCAAGTGACATTATCCAGGATATACTAATAATGAAACTTGTTCGACATCGCTTCCCAACTTGAGAATAGGCTGCTGTGAAGTTTGCGAATGAGAATGCGAAGAGGAACTCCGAGACGGAATCCCTTGATCGTACTTTGTTTTTGATCTGGATTGTGACGGTAGAGGGTTGTTTCTTTACTCCGTTGGCGATCTGACTGAGAGAGGGAATTGTCGGGCTCAACTTTACTGGCTGAGGAGAACATCAAGGATTCTCTTTGGTATGCTCAGGACTTTTTAAGGTGCTCATGAATCGGAGGGATCGACCTGAATTGAGTCTGGGATCGAGAGCTTCAAATGGAGGAGGACTCCTCCTATTTATAGTTGATAGAGAGGGTAGCACATGCGCTTATGCGTAGGCAGGCACGGACTTCAGCTTTCCATGTGGCGCCCCTAAACAGGGGTTGGTTTCGACCAAGCGCACACTTCACTAGTGAGAAGACCATAGCCAACCTCTACGTAGTAGATATGCTGTTAGAGAGAATCTCGAAATGCTTCAAACTCGTTCTTTGGCGTGACTGGGCATTTGGACACATGGCACACGCCAGAGTCACACAAACGCTTAGGAGTCACTGTCCTAGGTGGCACGTGGTATGTTGGCACGGGGGTAGAAGCACACGTGCTTAGGGGGCTTAGGGCGGCATACGCCTATTTGTATTGTTCTCGAGGGGAATGAACCTTGACTTCAGTGTTCGTCTCTTTGCACGAGAATTGAAGCATCGTATAGTGGTCTTAAGAGAGCCATGCTCATTAAATACAGTCTCGAAAAGGAGCAACTGATAAACATAGGCGGAGGTGTGATGGCTCAGGTGCGCCTATGGAAGTAAGGCGCATGGAGAGAAGGCGCGCCCTTAAAGTGGCACACGTAGTCAGGGCGTGAGTAGTAGTATGCCTATTATCTTCATTGAGACGTAAGCAACTTCAGTAATGATGGCTTCTCAACTTCTGTGCTGAGGTCATCTTTTCTAGCACGGGAAATAAAGCGTTCCACTAGAGGCGTTGGCAAGGCCGTGCCTAGATAAGACGTGGTTGATGCTTTGGATGAGGTGCGATTAGACAATTTGGGTGTGCCTTATGGGGGGCGTGATTAGCCCAGAGCATAGAGATAGCCTTCTTTCTGATGTCACGTTGCTTCTAGTTAAGCATGCATAGCTCTTCGCCAGGCTTGATGCTAGCATCATACTTTGATCATGTTGGGGCACGCGACACATGCGCCTACAAGTCCCCCTTCAAAGTTTTCTAACTTTCTGTTATACTTAGAATCACTTTGAACAACAGCTGGGCATGCGCTAATATGGATTTAGCACGATCTCCTTCTGGATAAAAAATGGTTAACTGCTCTATCTTGAGCAGATAACTGCTCATTTTCTCTCCTTATCAAAGTAAACATTCTTTTGAGGCCTATAAATAGGCGTTGGAAAACCGATCATCATGGGTGTTGAAGCGTCATGTTCATCGCCATTAATGCCAGGTTCGTTATATTTAATACAAATTTGAGCCTATAAATAGGGTCTCTTGGGAGAGAGGAGTTTTTAATTGTTTTTCCCTCATTTTTGGTTCTATGGCCGACGACGATTCTTTACCAACTCCTCTCCTCATCGGAGGGGAGAGCGGACTTGAGGTAAGGACGCTGAAGTTTTTGTCGGCGAGTTACTAGAAGTTCTCGCTGAGATGCCGATCAAAGCTTCCGTCGAGACGTCGCTCGATGTCGGCGTGATACACTTTACAATTGATGGTAAGCAAACTTGATTTCTCGAAGGCCACAATTTGCGAATATACGATTTGATTTCCTGGAGAGTGTGAATGTTGGCACATCGGGTGTTAATTATAGTCATACGTGCTTACCGCACGCCATGCTGGCAAGGTGTACGCCAAAATATTGCAATCACGGACGTGCCTTGATTTTAATCCCCCACAGTGGGCGTTACATCAGACGCGTAGGTGTGTGCCACACGTCGTGTGCGTACATGCGCCTCTCCAAAGGGTGCGCACTGACTGCTTGAGCGCACTGGACAACTCCCCAATGTGTAACATTTTTCCCTTTTAAGCCTTCTAGAAGGAAGCTGAGTCTTTTGTCTTTTGTGCAGATTGCATCTCGACTCGCACCCACTCAGATGGAGCATGGAAGGACATCATAAGTCAGTTGATTCGAAGAGACAACTGTTCTGATGCGGGATCTTGTAACGAGATCAAGCAAAGTGATCCCTATTTATACAGCATGCTAGCTGTCTTCACTCCCGAGACGAGAAGTATTGTCCGTCGATATAAGTGGATCTATAGGGTTAGGACTGATTTTCCAGGTTGGCACCCTGTCTTCTAGCAGCTTCTCCGCACGGGCGAGGCGACCACTCTGCACACTTGAGACGGCCTTCCTAATTGTCTTGAAAAATTAATACAAGCCCATCGCGAGAGACTTTTTGACATTACTGCCTTCTTCCCTGAGGCATTTGTCACATCATTGCCCTAATTGGGCATTTGTTACATCACTGCCCTCTACAATGAGGGAGCATTGAGCCAGTAGTAGATTTCCATCATATGTAATCATGAATATCAATGAAGAATCTAATCATGTATAATAGATTTCCATCATATGTAATCATGAATATTAAATAAAAAATCTATCTCCTTTTGCTGGCTTGATGTGAACTTCTCTTGTGATTTGTGAACTTTTGTAAACTCATCTTTGATGCATTTTCTTGGAAGGGTAGAAAGGAACGTTTGTTTAGAGGTAATATGAACATGGCAAACATGGGATTTCCAAACAGGTAACTTTCTCAGAGGTTAAGAGAACATGGTAAGGAACATGAGAACAACTTAGAGGTATTATGGACATATTTTTTCAGTAGATTTATCATGAAGACACCTAGCACTAGGTGCAGACGATAAGCAACAATCTTTTTTAACAGAGGTAATATGGACATGTTGAAACAAGATTGATGGGTAAGAATGCATATTCAGAGGTGAATGAGGACATGGTAGACATTCGATGGGTTTATCTCGAGTACACCTAAAACTAGGTGCAGAAAATAAACGATGACCTTGGTCAACAGAGGTAATGGGGACGTGTTGAACCAAGATTTATAGGTGAGAATATATACTCAGAGGTTAATAAGGACGTGGTATATATTCGAACAAGCTGTAGCGAGAACAGTTACGTAGGAATGGAAGATGAACCGGACATTCATACATAGTATTTCTTAGGAAACTTGCCATTGATAGGCATCATGAGCAAATCTCCATTAGGTTTTGCTAGCCGGTACGCGCCATTGGAATAGACCGTTTCTACGACGAACGGCCCCTCCCATTTCGGTTGGAACTTTCCAGTAGTCTTGTGAGTCATGATCATCGGCCTTCTTACTGATAGGACCAGATCGTCGACCCGAAATGACCATTCCTTGACCTTTTTATTGAAGGCCCCTGAGATTCGTCTCTGGTATAGCTCTATGAGCTATTGAGCTTGAAGCATTTTTCGTCGAGTACTTCCAACTCTTGTAGTCGCAAGCGATGATTATCTTCTGTAGTCATATGACTGTTAAGAGCAACCCGTAGAGAGAGAATTTGGAGTTCCAAGGGGAGTACGGCTTCACTTCTATATACCAACGAGAATGGCATACTACCGGTAGGCGTACAGACTATAGTTCGGTAAGCCCAGAGGCATTCACCGAGTTTCTCATCCCAGTCATGCTTATTGGAAGACACGGCCTTTTTGAGGAGTTTGATAATGGTTTTGTTGAAGGCTTAGGCTAACCCGTTAGCTGCTGGGTTATAGGCCATCGAGGCTATGCTCTAGATTCGGTTCTGGTCGTAGAATCGACGGAAGGAGCCGCTAACAAATTGTGGACCATTGTCGTGGATGATCCTCCGGGGTAACCTAAACCGGTAGATGACATGATGCTTGAGAAATTTAATCACGTCAGAGGTTTTCACTTCTACAAGTGGTATAACTTCCGACCACTTGGAGAAATAATCAGTTATGACCAAGATGAAGCGATGACCTTTTGATGAAGGAGGGGTGATCGTACCGATAGTATCCATTCCCCATGCTTCAAATGACCAAGATGCCATCG
Source organism: Iris pallida (assembly GCA_029216955.1). Classification (NCBI taxonomy): domain Eukaryota; kingdom Viridiplantae; phylum Streptophyta; class Magnoliopsida; order Asparagales; family Iridaceae; genus Iris; species Iris pallida. The sequence goes on from JANAVB010009598.1 coordinate 24,770,817, forward strand.
TGGGATGCCGACGTGGATCTGACACATCTGGCATTTCTTAGCATATGCCAGGGAGCATTCTCCACAATTACCTTCTTTCAAATATATATATATATATATATATATATATATATATATATATATATATATATATATATATATATATATATATAGCAAGTCATATTAACCTACTCACTTTGTTAAAAAAACTCTCCAAGATTATCGTAATTTGTTGGACAATGTAAATTCAATATTTACATTTTTCATCCTACATTAATGCATATTTCCCACCCTACATTAACATGCTTACTTACATTTTTCACGCAGCTGCTATAACCCTGCTATTAACGACATGCCATCAAGTAATCCATTTACCTTATTAATTCTAATGTTTATCTCAATAACAGAGGACCCATGTATTGTAGAAGACAACGATTCCAAATACTTTTTTTTTTCTTTTTTAACGCTTGATGCTCACTCACTATTTTTTTAACGCCTGCTGCTAACATATATTGTTGTTAAATAATTGGAATATTTTTGGATTTTAAACGCATGTTTACTAATTACTTTATTTTTTTGGTTTTTTTAATGCATGTTACTCACTAATTTATTTATTTTTTAACGTATATTTCACTCATTAAAATATTTTTTTGGTTTTAAGTTGTATTGAACGCCTACTACTCACTTATTTAAAAAAATGTGTTGGTTTTTTAACAATAATATATTTTTTTACTTTTCTAATGATAATATTTTCGAAAAGAAAGAATTTTTTAATATCATTTTGTCATATTAAGTATTTTTAATATCATTTTTTAAAGTATATTCGAATTTTTACGTTAATTTTAATATCATTTATCGAAAATTTAAGCAAATATCATATCATGAACCCACTATCTGTCACGACCCGCATCCGGTATAGGGACACGAGTACGTAATAACGTCCAGCCTACGTCGCAGAATCGGTAGTAGAACGCTGTTCTAGGTCACTATCTAACAACTCATACAATACTATAATATACCTGTCATAGATCTCAACTCTGAATGGAGGACAAGTATAAAGATATGGTAATACTCAATCACAGTCTAAAGCAAGATAAGATATCAAAGAAGTCTAAATAACTATAAAAATTCAACAATCAATAACTAAATAATATCTGAAACAAATCTCAAATACAAAGTCAAAATCTCTACTTATTACAATTCAAGTTCAAACAGAGAATCTAAACAAGTCCACTAAACTAGTCTCTTGGTCACTTCTGAGAATCGGGACCCAAGGTAGTTATCCCCTCCTCGGATCCATAAAAGGTAGGACACGTATCCTCTGCACAATCATCTAAAATATATATCCAGTCAGGATGGAATGAGCACATCTCCCCTCACAATCCCAAATAAATGACAAAGACTGTAAAGCAGTTATAGACCGTTATACTTGATGAATCATGGAAGTTGAGACAGGTAATAAAATAGACAGTTTAGAACAAGGTAAGTAATACAGAGAAACATGAGAGCATGACAATAAAGACTGTAAATAGAGGCAGCTAAACTAGAACAATGTGAGATGAGTCCAATCTGTAAAACATGAGACAATGTGATTCTAGTACAAGACATTAATCTAGTATGTTTTAAAATAATGTCCTTGTCATATAAACGGGTAGCAAGTAAATACGGCACAACACAAGCTTGGCAAGCGTACGACAGCTATTTTTTTTGTTTAGACGAGTAATACGGCACATCGCACACTCGGCCAAGCAGCGACGACTATCTTTCTTGTTTAGACGAGTAATACGGCACATCGTACGCTCGGCCAAGCGGCGATGGATATCTTTCTTGTAATACGGCATATCGCATGCTCGGCCAAGCGGCGATAGCTATCTTTCTTGTACGGTAATTCTTGTTGAATACGGCACATCGCACACCGAACCCAGCGGTGATGGCTATCTTGCTTGTAGTGATGGTTCTTGTATGATTTGAACATTTAGTACTTGTAGGTGTTTCGAGTAGATGGTTCTTATGAGTGGTTCAAGTAATAGAGGCTAGACGAGTTAAATACATGTATTACGAGTGAATAAATCCAGGATACTAATACGTGTTGTGACAGAGAATCAAATAGAACTATACTAGAAGTTGAATCATAGTAATCATCAAATAAGTGAAAGAACTATCAGAGAATATACTCGTCTGTCGTCCAGAGCAATATATAAGGATCGATGCCCAAAGTGGTCACATAAACCTATATATGAGATGTACAAGGTTATTTGATGCTCTAGAGTAAACAATGTATCTAAATGAGTCAACTACATGCTTTTAGACTTTTTCTAGGTCAAGAAATCAACCATTGGTCAAACTAGGTCAACTAGTCAACCTGAGTCAAATTAGCTAATTAGTCAATCTTGGTCAAATCTAAGGGTTTGCCAAATTGGGCCATTTAGATCTAGGCTAAAGTGCTATCAATCCATAACTTAATCACCTAAACATGTTACATGCCCTATATTATAACCTTATGAATATACACCTATGTAATGGTATGTATATAACCATATACTGTTCTAATGACAATCCCCGTTAACCCTATATATATAATATGCCACCAAGCAACTCTATGGTAACTAGAGGATATACTAGCTAAGCTCTAAACATCTATGTGAATAAACCCCCAAGTCAACTTAGACTTTAACTAACATATATATAATTATACATCACATGTATACCTACAAGTTAGGTATATATATATATATATAAAGGAGGGATCCACATCTCCTCACTTTTGCATCCCCCATGCATCCCCTCTTTCACATCCGTTGGATCTTTGTTTAAGTCATCTAATCTTAACCGTTGATTTTTTAATGGTTAAGATTAGATGACTTAAACAAGATCTAACGGGTGTTATCATGGGGATGCATGGAGGATGCAAAAGTGAGGGGATGTGGATCCCTCCTCATAGTATATATTTTTTTTTTTGATAACGGGTGTTATCATGGGGATGCATGGAGGATGCAAAAGTGAGGGGATGTGGATCCCTCCTCATAGTATATATATATATATATATATATATATATATATATATATATATATATATATATATATATATATATTTTTTTTTTTTCATAGTATATATATATATATATATATATATATATATATATATATATATATATATATATATGCTCCATAGTATACTAGAGATACTGATATGAACCACTTCTATCTAATGGTACCCAAAATCCTAACTGACACACATCCTCAATGCATGCACACTATAAGGGGACTGGAACTTAAAGTTCAGGTACTTGACTAAACTATGGAAATTCACATCAAGACTGATCCAAGCAAAAAGGAAAGTCCCCTTACCATGTTGTTGCTGCCACTGCTAGTAGCAAGTTGCTGCTACTGCCTCTGCATATGCATTACTGCAAATGAAATCAAGGGCCGAGCAATGCAATCTGCCATGCTCTGATACACTCAGTAACTGGCACTAAGACACTAACTTTCCAATCCATCTATCAACTGATACTCTTTGATACCCAAATTGGTACTCACTAAACCATAGACACACACACACTCTCACTCACTCTAACTTGCTGTCACTTGAACAAATATCTCACTCTTACTAACCTCTGATACTCTCTCATAAACTCTCCAATTCACTCACATACCTGTACCACACACCATCATATTTCTCCTTGTAATGGTGCACATGCTAATTTGGCATGTTCTGCTGCCACTTGAACCCTTGTCCAACCTGTACATAACAGCAAGTTGCTTCCCTTCCTGTTGTACAGAGGAGTCAATACTGCTGCTGCCGCTTGACCCCCTTCACCTTGATCCCCCCTCTACTCACTTGCTGTCAACAACAATGTCTCCCTCCACGTCTCTATCTAACAGTCACTACCTATAAACTCAAACCATAGTTAGGATACACATATAGATATATTATATTTATATAGATACCAAACTATATATATACAACCTACCCTCCTAATCTACACTTCACTCCTATCTCATCTCTTGGTACCCTCACTACTCAACTCACTTCCTATTTCCAGATTTCTTCACACACCCAGCATGACTATACCCTCCTAAAACCCCATGGACACAACCCTTATACTATTAATGATATAAATAACCTATGCTTTGGTTAAATAAATGCAATAAAGGGACAGAACATATATGGTCGGATGTTAGTTTCGAATGAAAAAATAGTATATGTAAAGGGTTGCACATGTCAATATAGATAGATCAATTTTGAATGCAGGCCATGTATATGTAAAGGATGAGGGTTGGACCAAAGTTGAGGTGTGACCAGTTAAAGAGGATGAACCATGAGTGATATGATAAGCCCAAGTGGCTGAACAGTAGTGAACTGGACATAACCTATTTTTCAGAGGTCTGAACTTCAAGGCAATAAAATAGACTGATACTCAATGTAAATACATGCCTGAACCATTAAGCTATGGACAATAGGAGTGAACTATGTTTGAGGGCTGCAAATCAAATTAGCATGGACAGAACCTATATGAATGTCTTGAACAAAAGTGAAAGTAGTCTGATATTCAAGATATTGGGCAGCCAATGAAAGCAATAGGGATTAGAGATTGGGTCCTAAGGTTTAATATCTGCACCACCTGCTACTATTTATCAATTTAGAATGTAGATGGACCTATGCAAGAGGTTAAACATGGGGAAAGAGCTACAAAGGTGGATTCCTCAAGCTCATAACACTATTGGCATTTACCTATATTCAATTCCCTTCTCCCTTGCCCTCTTAAGACCACATGGTTCACATATTGGTCTGATACATGAAGTGGCTAATTGTAGAATACAGGATACAAGTTGAATTGGACAAATATAGATGAGGGTGCAGGACTATGAGGTTCAAGTTATGGACTTGGAGGTTCAGGTCAGCACATGAAATCACTAGGCAGAACAAGAAGGGTTGGATTTGCATACATGTTTTTTTTTTCTCTCACTCGACTGAACATAAAAGTGAAGGGCAGAACAACTGATGCAGTGGCCCAATGGTAATGCAGTGAGCGATAGGAAATGTAGTGCACAGACCTAATATGAATATCTGGTCATTATGACCTATATCAAGGATGTAGTAGATTATCAAGGATAAGATAAATAATTACATTACTTGAACACAAGTGGGAGTGGGACTGCACAATGAAAGAACTTATATGTATATACAGAGTGCAGTGAATCAAACTTACAGAGAATGTGGGCTGCTACTAATAAGAGACTGAACATAGCAATGAAGTAGCTAAACATGTAATGGGATACCAGGTCTGATATTCATTTCTAAAGCAAGCAGGCCAGGACACTGAGAGTCGACTGATACATCAAGACACAGGGGTCAATCCAAATGCAGGACAGGTCAGTGCCCATGGTCAGGACATGAAGAAAAGGGAAGACAGTGACAGGAATGATCAACAGTGGCAGTACCATGGATGGACAATGTAAGTATATCGGGTGGACAGTATGCTAATAGAAAGAACCATGATGGACTGATCATAATACAGTGGGTTAGAAGAGTTCACAAAGCAGTGAATGAAAATACACCATGTATCAAACCCCAAACCAATTATTGATCTACTAAACCATTCCACAATCACAACTTAACACTCTACATCACTAACATAACATATAACCAATATAAAAACCTAATTAAAACTGAAATCTAATCATTAAACATTCTTAGAGTCATTTCATCGAACACTTGGTGTAGGTATCCGATACTCTCGTTATACGCACATCAAATAAATCCAAACTTGACCAAAATCCTTTCTAACGTAAGGGGGACCCTAAATGAATGCATCTATATCAATGAATGGAAATTTAAAAGGTTTAGAGGGCTCTTACCAATTGAGAGTTGGAATCTCAATAAAAATTTCTAGATCTAGATCTCCACCAATCCCCATGGTCAAATTACTCCAAATGCTCCAAAGTTAGGCAATAGAAGCTTCCTCTCTCCAAGGAAAAGAGATTGTAATTCGTCTGAGGGAATTTGGACTCAATTTGAATGTTGAAGGCAATTTGGGAAAGAATATAATTTAGGGTTAGGGTTTGTAATGAAAAGAGGGAAGAAGGAGGCTATATAGCTATTAATAGGAAGGGGGAGGCCCCTTGTGGCCGGCCAAGTGGAATGCTAGGGCTTGGGTTGGGTGAAAAAGCCTAAAAGCCTCTTTCTAATTGTCATGTAAGGCCCCTTTATGGAAAGGCCCACTATAGCTTATGGTTTAAGTTGATTCATGGATTTTAAATGATATTCTAGCTAGAATAGAGTCTAACTCAAGTTGTCTAATCTCTCTAACCAAGTTTTTATGGTCATGGCTAACATCTGACCAATATAGTTTCTAAGGTTCCACCAATTAAGACACAAACACAATCATTAATTAAAGATATTAAAATAAATCAAAAATTTTACAAATTATCAAAATACCCTTATTCTAGAATGTGGTGGTGACACTATCCTATTGAGAAAAATATTAAAGCATGATCAATCTAATCTTAATATCATTTATTCATTTAATATTAAAGTATGTTCAAGAAAATTTGAATATCATTTAATCAGGCTTCCACTATTTTTTTTATTTTTATTTTTAAAGCCTGCTGCTAACGTATGTTGTTGTTCAGTAATTTGGATTTTTTTGGATTTTAAACGTATGTTGCTTAATAACTTATTTATTTATTTTTGGTTTTTTAATGCATGTTACTTACTAATTTATTATTCTTAACGCATATTTCACTCATTAAAATATTTTTATTTTTTTTGTTTTAAGTTGTATTGAATGCCTACTGCTCACTTATTTTTTTAAAAAAATCTATTTTTGTTTTTTAACGATAATATTTTTTTACTTTTCTAATAAGAATATCGAAGAGAACGAATTTTTTTTATTATGACATTTTGTCATATTAACCATCTTTCTAATATTTACAGTATTTTTAATATCATTTTCCAAAGTATACTCGAATTTTACGTTAGTTTTAATATCATTTATCAAAAATTTAAGCAAATATCATAATTTTGACTTTTAATGAATATCATGAATCCACTATCCTGTTGAGGAAAATATTAAAGCATGGTCAATCTAATCTCAATATTATTTATTCATTTAATATTAAAGCATGTTCAAAAAAATCTGAATATCATTTAATCAGACTTCTACTATTTATTTATTTTTGATTTTTAACACCTGCTGCTAACGTATGTTGTTGTTCAGTAAGTGGATTTTTTTTGCATTTTAAACGTATGTTGCTTACTAATTAATTTATCTATTTTTGGTTTTTTAATGCATGTTGCTCACTAATTTATTTAATTTTTAAACGTATATTTTACACATTAAAATATTTTTTTGTTTTAAGTTGTATTGTACGCTTACTGCTCACTTATTTTTTTTAAAAAAAATATGTTTTGGTTTTTTAACGATAATATTTTTTACTTTTCTAATGCTAATATTTTCGAAGAGGACGTATTTTTTATTGTGATATTTTGTCAAATTAACCATCTTTCTAATATTTACAGTATTTTTAATATCATTTTCCAAAGTATATTCGAATGTTTACGTTAATTTTAATATGATTATCAAAAATTCAAGCAAATATCATAATTTTGACTTTTATTGAATATCATGAACCCACTATCCTATTAAGGAAAATAATAGATCATGGTCAATCTAATCTCAATATCATTTATTCATTTACTATTAAAGCATGTTCAAGAAAATCTGAATATTATTTATTCAGGCTTCCACTATTTAATTTTTTTTGATTTTTAATGCCTGCTGTTAACGTATGTTGCTATTCAGTAATTGAATTTTTTTTTGGATTTTAAACGTATGTTGCTTACTATTTAATTTATTTATTTTTGGTTTTTTAATGCATGTTGCTCACTAATTTATTTATTTTTTAACGCATATTTCACTCATTAAAATATTTTTATTTTTTTTGTTTTAAGTTGTATTGAATGCTTACTGCTCACTTATTTAAATTTTTTTTCTATTTTTGTTTTTTAACGATAATATTTTTTACTTTTCTAATGATAATATTTTCGAAGAGAACGGATTTTTTTTATTGTGATATTTTGTCATATTAACCATCTTTCTAATATTTACAGTATTTTTATTATTATTTTCCAAAGTATATTCAAATTTTTACGTTAATTTTAATATCATTTATCAAAAATTTAAGCAAATATAATAATTTTGACTTTTAATGAATATCATGAACCCACTATCCTATTGAGAAAATATTAAAACATGGTCAATCTAATCTCAATATCAATTAGTCATTTAATATTAAAGCATGTTCAAGAAAATCTAAATATCATTTAATCAAGCTTCCACTATTTAATTTATTTTTTTGATTTTAACACCTGCTGCTAATGTATGTTGCTGTTCTGTAGCTTTCTAATATTTACAGTATTTTTAATATTATTTTCCAAAGTATATTCAAAATTTTACGTTAATTTTAATATCATTTATCGAAAATTTAAGCAAGTATCATAATTTTTACTTTTAATGAATATCATGAACCTGCTATCCTATTAATGAAAATATTAAAGCATGATCAATCTAATCTCAATATCACTTAGTCATTTAATATTAAAACATGTTCAAGAAAATCTGAATAACATTTAATCAAGCTCCCACTATTTAATTTTTTATTTTATTTTAACTCCTGCTGCTAATGTATGTTGCTGTTCAGTAATTGAATTTTTTTTTTGGATTTTAAACGTATGTTGCTTACTAATTAATTAATTTTTGATTTCTTAATGCATGTTGCTCACTAATTTATTTATTTTTTAACGCATATTTTACTCATTAAAATATTTTTTCTTTTTTTTGTTTTAAGTTGTATTGAACGCCTATTGCTCACTTATTTTTTTAAAAAAATCTGTTTTGGTTTTTTAACGATAATATTTTTTACTTTTCTAATGATAATATTTTCGAAGAGAACGAATTTTTTTATTGTGACATTTTGTCATATTAAACATCTTTCTAATATTTACAGTATTTTTAATATCACTTTCCAAAGTATATTCAAATTTTTACGTTAATTTTAATATAATTTATCGAAAATTTAAGCAAATATCATAATTTTGACTTTTAATAAATATCATGAACCCACTATCCTATTGAGAAAAATATTAAAGCATGGTAAATATAATCTCAATATCGTTTATTCATTTAAAATTAAAGTATGTTCAATAAAATCTGATTATCATTTAATCAGGCTTCCACTTTTTTTTTTTAATTTTTAACGCCTGCTGCTAACGTATCTTGCTGTTCACTAATTGAATTTTTTTTTTTGGGATTTTAAACGTATTTTGCTTACTAATTAATTAATTAATTTTTGGTTTTTTAATGCATGTTGCTCACTAATTTATTTATTTTTTTAACGCATATTTCACTCATTAATATATATATATATATATATATATATATATATATATATATATATATATATATATATATATATATATATATATATATATTTTTTTTTTTTTTTTTTTTTTTTTATATATATATATATATATATATATATATATATATATATATATATATATATATAATATAGGAAGCGGATCAAAAGCCCCCCTTAGAAAACCCCCTAAAAACCTCCACACTCTAGTCCGTAATTTAATGTTAATATTAATGTTAATATTAATGTTAATGTTAATGTTAATATTAATGTTAATATTAACATTAAATACTAAAATTAACATTAAACTTAACATTAAAATTAATATTAACATTAACATTAATATTAACATTAACATTAAAATTAATATAAAAAATAAAAAATATTAATATTAACATTAACATTAATATTAATATTAATATTAACATTAATATTACGAATTAGAGTGAGGGAGGTTTTTAGGGGGTTTTCTAAGGGGGGCTTTTGATCCACTCCATATATATATTTTTTTTTTTTGAAGCAATGGGTAATTGTGGCAAACTCGTCTCCACTCTCGTCTCCACTGGGGCTCGAACTCCCGACCACTTGGGCCGCATGCATCTCTCTTAACCACTAGGCTAGAGGTCATTTGCCACTCCATATACATACATATATATATATATATATATATATATATATATATATATATATATATATATATATATATATATATGGTTTTAAGTTGTATTGAACACCTATTGCTCACTTTTTTTTAAAATATATTTTGGTTTTTTAACGATAATATTTTTTACTTTTCTAGTGATAATATTTTCGAAGATAACGAATTTTTTTTATTGTGACATTTTGTCTAATTAACCATCTTTCTAATATTCACAGTATTTTTAATATCATTTTGCAAAGTATATTTGAATTTTTACGTTAATTTGAATATCATTTATCGAAAATTTAAGCAAATATCATAATTTTGACTTTTAATGAATATCATGAACCCCTATCCTATTGAGGAAAATATTAAAGCATGGTCAATTGAATCTCAATATCATTTATTCATTTAATATTAAAGTATGTTCAAAAAAATCTGAATATCATTTAATCAGACTTCCACTGTATGGCTGCACATTTAATCAGGCCAGGTGACGGCGACGATGACGGTGGATTGTGTTCTTCAAAATATCTAATGTAGCAAGGCTGCAAATTAAACCAATCCAATATGAGTTAATTTAGGGTATTTTGTGAATTTTTATCAGCTTAAAGAGAAAGTAAATATGAGTTAATTTAGGGTGTTCATTGAAAAAATTGAAGTCAAGAATGACCTACACTAGCAAGTTACCAAGAGGTCAAAAGTCAAAAACTGCACTAAATGATATTCCCTACTCCATTAATAGTCCAAAAAAACTCATTTAATAAGAACCATTGGATTAACAACCAATTATTCAGATTTGGGATGTATCGATACAAATTTTTAGATGTTTGTATTGAAGAAATATATATATATATATATATATATATATATATATATATATATATATATATATATATATATATATATATATATATATATATTATCTATTTATATATGTATATAAAATATCGTATATATTTATTTATTTTGCTACTAATATCTTTTGCGAAATGTAAATACCAAAAATACAAAAAAAACATATATTTATTTTTACAATACCAGTCAAATTTAGAAGATCAGTTGGAAAATTGATGTAAGAACTTGAAAATATTTTCGGTTGGATTTGATTTAGGGATAACACCGGGTTTCGACTAGGAGACGACGAGTAAATATCTTGGTTATTGTCACGCCCCAGAACCAGAATACTGGAGAGCGGGGGACAGACACAGCCAACTACGTACATTGAAGTGAATCCCACCTCGCAATACGGTCACGGCTGTCTAGATGCATGAGGGTTTACTACAAGCCATTTGACACTTAGGGTAATGAACAAGCCTAGTGTCTCAATCTCAAGCAAATAAGTAAATGTAACAAGATGGTAGATCATCAGACATACAAAGTAAGGCATCCCAAACATTACATATTCAGATGATCATGAAGCTAATCATACAAAATACGAAGACTAGCAAGAGTTTAAGTCATACATGATCAACCCTAGGATTTGTCAATCATGTTACAGCCATTAGGCAGACAAGAATGTAAATTCAACACGAGCTAACACTTGCTCGGCGGCTAAACGCCTCAAAAGAATAATTTACAATAGAGTGGGAGAGCAAAATAAAACCCACTCGTTGCCAGGGTTGCGTCTAGTGTGCACCATATGGCTGGAAGGCTGGAAGATCCTCGGGTGCTACTCCGAAATCTGGCCATACAAAATCAGCTGGGTCAGACACCAGAAAGAGCAAGTGCCACAAAGGAGGCTTCACTTAAGAAGTAAAACCAGCATATTAGCACATGAGACATAAAGGATAATAAAAGACATGAGTTAGAGAAGACAAGGTGATAAACGATAAGACAACTAAGGGACTATTCCGGTAGCCAAGTTACAACCCGTAAACCAAACAAGGACCGGGGTTGTAACCCTTCATCTGAATAGAGCTTAGTCTCCAACCAATTATCGACAAGAGTAAAGCATAACAGTAATGTGCAGAAATAACCATGTAGAGGTCTTGCCTAGGCAAGACTAGACGGGACTCCATCCATCAATCACGGCCAAGCAATGAGTACGGCATGATACTTTAACTAACTAGGGTTATCACAAGCTTAGTTACTAACAAGATGCATCGAGATGTTCCAACAGCCACAAGCCCTGCAGACTTAATCCAGGTTATCCGGTCACAAGTTAAGAGAGTTGGATTAGGTGACTTGGGGGGTGCAACACATGACAGTGTGCTGAAAATGTGCCCTACTCGACGGCAGGCTACAAGTCCAATTAGAGCGTCCAGATAACGGGACTGCCTGTAGCTGGGAAATCTCTTCATGAACTACATGATCAATCTAGTCTTTATCCTAGTCAGATTCAGTATAAATCCCTGACCGTGGTAACCAGGAATTCATGTCCTAGACATGATGCAAGACGAGACATGTAGCTTATACAAGCACAAACACCCACGGTGTCAAAACAAAAGTTACTTAGCAAGTCAAGATAGTCGTCACAACAGCATATCAAGATTATCATGTTGGGTTTACTTATCAAGAGTGCGCCACGACGGGCCACTATCATGTCATGTTACTTGTCAAGAGTGCACCATGACGGGTTTCATCATGTCAAGTTACTTGTTACTTGTTACTAGCTAAGAGTGCGCCTTAACAGGCCACTATCGTGTTCTATCCTTACATTATCATGAATGAAAGAAACTTGCATAAAATAGCTAGTAACATATTCTTGAAGCTAAGAAAAAGGTTTACAACTTTTATGTTGGAAGTTGGGAGAAATTCTGGCCATAATTCAGCCAAATAGGACTTAAAACAGCAAAAAATAGGCCCTATGCAGCATTCTGTGGCACTATGCAGCCTTCTGCGGCACTATATGGCACTATTCATTCTATGCGGCTGCGACACTATTCATTCCATGCGGCTGCGGCACTATTCATTTCCTGCGGCTACGGCACTATTCATTTCTGCGGCTGCGGTACTATTCATTCCATACGGCTGCGGCACTATTCATGCGGTTGTGGCACTATTCATTCCATGTGGCTGTGGCACTATTTATGCGGCTACGACACTATTCATTCCTGCGACTGTGGCACTATTTATGCGGCTGCGACACTATTCATTCCATGCGGCTGCGGTACTATTCATGCGGCTGCGACACTATTTATTCCATGCGGCTGCGGCACTATTTATGCGGTTACGGCACTATTCATTCCATGCGACTGCGACACTATTCATGTGGCTGCGGCACTATTCATTCCTGCGGCTGCGGCACTATTCATTCCATGCGGCTGCGGCACTATTCATTGTCCCTACCAAATTCAGCACAGATGAACTAGAAAATGCTCAAATCTTATTTTGGCCATAACTTGCTCAAAATAATTCGAAATCTAACTTTTCAAAGGTCCATTTTAGGTAAAATTGAATTCTCTACAACATGGAACAATCAAAACTTGAAAATAATGGAGTTTAATAGATCAAAACCTAAGAAAACCGAAAATAATATAAACTTAGATCTACATGAATCCATCCACCAAAATGAAAAATGTCAAGTTCTAAAGTGGCTTAAAATCAAGTAAGGAAGAGAATGGAACAATAAAACTTGAGATCCCTCATGAAGCAAGTTGTACTTGCCTAGGACTTGGTAGGTGGGAGGAGTAAATGAAGAAGATGAAGAAATAAATGAAAAAGTGAATGAAGAGAGAGAGAGAGAAGGAGTTGGGTTATATATCAACCCTCTCCATATCAAACCAAGCCAAGCCAAGCCAAACCAAGTCAAATTGAACCGAACCGATCAAATAAACCAAGTCAAGATTAAACCAAGACTAGGCTAAGCAAAACAAGTCTAACTACAGTCCACCTGATAAATGCCAGAAATCTCGTATACGTATACGAAAATTCGTATAACGGGAAACGGGAGTGACAGTTATATTTTGATTCAAAATGACTGAGGATATAACTTGGGTGAGATGGCCCTAAAACTAAATTTGCCCATGCATGCGATGAGTTATAGTTACCCCATAGATGAAAATAGTAGCATGAGGCACGGTATAGATAAAAGATTGGACCTGACGATTGCATTGCAAAATAGTCGAATTATTTGGGATGATAGTTAATCGATACAAAATTTGGCTAAGGCACGAGCACTAATATGATGGATGGAACGTATAGGAAGTGTGTTCGAGATATTTTAGTGTACACCAGATGAGTTCGATTGAATAATAAGTGATAAGTCGATGAGTGTGTACCCAGTAAGTTTCGAGGATGAAACTTTTTTGAGTGGTATATTATGTAGTGCCCCGGCTCACTCAGTTAAACAGTTCAGCAAGATGGATCAAATAAACGTAACGACGTTCAGACTTGGCTATGCAATGGCTTGTTCGAAGTCCCGCTCGGTCGAGCTGACTCCTCGCTCAGGTGGGTGCTTCTATGAACTTGACTTAGCTTGGCCTTTACACTAATAATTGGAAGTTTTTATATGCACTGAGTAGGCTTGGTAATAAAAGAGATGAATCCACATAGCTAAGGGAATAATCTCATTGTGTTAATATGTATAAAACATGGAATGGTTAACTTGTTTTGTAGATATCACTCCATGATGGTTTTTAAAGTTGGCACTCGGTGTATCGACCTCACGATTGGATAAAATAGAGTATGTCACGGGCTATCGACTTGATGTCATAGCAGGCACGTTCCCACGGTTTTATCATCATCTTCCTATGGTTTCACGACTGATTTTAGTGATATGTCTCTACGGTCTCACAGTTTGTCATATAGAGTATGACACGGTTTGTTGGCAGCCATTTTGTTCAAGTTAAGCAGAAAGGATATGCAGTGGCCGTTCCAATATTTTAAAAGTAATATGGAAAGTTCATGCGACCGTCTGTCGCTAAGGCGGTCCATCATTCGGAAGTCTCCAACATAGTACGAAAAAGATGGTAACAACGGAAAGAGTAAAGACTGCGTAGGACGGTAAGTTGAGTCGAGTCCTGCATGATCATTGGACAACTTATGCACAAGGGTTTCGCTTTCTCGGACGACAACCTAGGGCCACAGCACTTATCCGGCCTAGAAGGATGTCGTGATAGCTAAGCTTAGCTGGATTGTACCGCTCAGGTGATTCGAGGCTTTCGATGGGGCTCGCTACCCGCGCAAATTGACCTCGTCTACACCAGAATATATGTCCATGAATAGCTTGTCATGCCAGTGATATTTCATATAGATTGAGTCGACGTATTTGTGGCAATCCGTGTGCATGTCGTAGGATTGAGTCGAGAAGTGTATGTACGATACAAATGAGTCAAGATGTCACGCCCCAGTCCCAAAATATCAAGGGACTAGCCACGTGGCAATGGCCAGCAGTACAACTCCAATGGGCAAACCCAATTTAATGGACCCGTTAGAGTGCACCTAAGCTGTATTAAATATAAGTAATAGTCCAGAACATTTGCCACAGTATGTAATCTAATCTCATCCACAGAGCACAGTCACAATAAAAGATAATAATACAACCAAGATAATAAACAGATAATGTCTATCAGCAAGTCCAAATAGGTAGTGTCTCGGGGAACAACCCGTCACAATAAAGGAAAGGAAAATAACATCAACTACAATTGTTCAGAAGTCCAAGTCCAAATATAAATAACCCATAGCATAAAAACTAAATAGATAACTGAATACTCAGGAGAAATCCTCTGGCACAACCTCATCTCCTGGTGCAAGTACTACTCCCACTTCAGCTCATGTCCCGTAAACCTCGGGATAAACCTCCTCTGCTATACCTGGGGACATAATCCAGATCCAGGTCCTCAGGGACACAACAAGGTACAATAAACACTCAAGCCAGAAGTAAACAGTAATAAGCTATGACAGGGATAAACTACCAACTGTGTAATGCAAGTGAGAGTATGGTATCCTACCCAGGCTGGTACTCACGGACTCATCCGAATGCTAGACAGTACCCTCTAGGCTCCGAGTGGGGAACCCAAGGATGGTAAATGTATATATATAGTATATAATAGAATGCGTCCAGAGCACGAAAATGACTCTCCCCATCCTAATGTAACCTCACGTCTCATCTCATGACACGCAAGATTATGACCTCTATCTATCAGTATAAGTCATAGTAACTATGTGTAACATCACTATATCATGCAACCTGTAGCCTATACAGAGTCCATGTACCACGAGTAAATCGAGAAAGAACTCTGTAACATGATGGTCGTGTCAAGTGTCCTATGGGCAAATGTACAAGAATACTTGCACAAGTCATGGGATCGTAAGTATGACACTCTAGCTACGATACTCGACTGCTCGAAGGATGTCGGTATCCGAATCTGGTTCAGACACAAAGTATCATAAATCGGCCCGAGTGTAAACTGTTACCATATCCAGGCACAAAAATAGTATATATATGAAATACACTACACAGCTCAGAACAGTAAACAACTTGGCAAGGTACACTTGCCTTCTGCCTGCTGCTGCGCTGTAGCGAGTCCAAAGTCTACTTCCGGTGGTGCTGCGACACCCACGTGCCCTGTCAATATTACTTATATTAATTCTAATTCTATCATTTTCTAAAAATATAAAGTACCTACACGCATGTTAATAAGGTCGTGACATTTAAGCCATTAATACCAAAAGTCACATAGCTCTTATTAACGCCAACAACCACATACCAACTATTGTTTATAACGTTGTGAGGGTCTCGTACATTGATATACCATGCGTACATATAGGCCTTTACGTATAGTTACACAACATCTTCCTATACGTACGTACGTAAGATTCAATGTCACAAACTGCGATACAACGTTAACCCTTTAATTAAACATGCATGGAACCATTTATTTCACAAATTAACCTCTTAAATACGGAAATAATTAAATTTTAATACTCTTAAATTATTTTAATTATATGCACACTTTTTATTCTACAATATCAATACAACAGGTATACTAGTTCACCACTAGCACCCATACAACCTACATGTCAATTATTTATACTTTAACTCACTAAATTATACGTTTTAATACACATAATAATCTGATTAACATCATATAAATTCTGGAATTTATTTTATGTGGGTGAAAAACTCCGTTTTTAATATTATAACTTCAATACAATATTCCTACAATTACACCATTACTAATCATGCAACTCCCATCCATTTTTCCATAAATTAATCCAATAAAATATACGTATAAAAACTATATATCTGATTATTATTATTATTATTATTATAAATTCTGAAATATAAAACTAAGGTGCAACAACTCTCTTTTCTTTTCATTTCACAACTTCTATATACTACACATGCATGCAACAGTTATCAACTAGATTAATACTTGGGTCAAACACTAGTTGTACATATTATCAAGGCATGGAAATGAGTATGCATTTCTCTAATGCAAGTACCTACCAGAGATCAAAAATGAATGGAGGAGGATTGAGGGTGATACCTATGAACTTTGTTGAAGTTGTAGTGAGTTCGGTGGAACTCCGTTCACAAGGGGTTGTGCACCACCCTAAGGAGCTTCCTTGGCATGAGGGAAACAACCTCAAGGTGGAGGAGATGGGCTTCCAAGTCTGAACAGAGGGTGGAGACTGCTGTGGGTCATGTGTGTGGTAGTCGGATGGCAATGTATGGGGTGGGTTTCTTTGGGACTTAATAGCTAATAATGGTCATGAATGGAAGAAGGAGATGAATAGTTGTAACTTTCACATTGAAGAAAAACCAAAGGTCTTTAGTAACCCCCTCCCTTGAAAAACGATCCCTCTCCCTTCCTTTTGTTGAGTTGGCTATTCCCTACTCCTTTGTACAATGTACCCATGGCACAATATGTCTTAAAATAGTCCATTAACTTGCTATTAATAATAAAAATCTAAAATTGTATTTAAAATAATAAAAAAATGTGATTCTAGTGTGGGAAAACTTGTGATTGGTGTGTAGGAAAATTAGGGAATGGTTATGTGGGTTTGCCAAGTTAATTAGAGGGTTCAAGTTTGGGGCTCGGGCTCGGTCAGGTGCAATTAATCGAAAAAGGTACGTTCAAATTTAACTAGTTAAAATGCAGTATTTCTAAATTATTTTTGGAGCCTGCGGGGACTCAAATAATTGTGACATCAATGGAATGAGCCTAATTTGGCTCGGCTAGGCCTATTATGCAAAGTTGGTTGGGCCGAAAAACTAGTGTTGTATTTCCGGTATTAAAATTACAATAAAGGATTTCTAGATTCAGGAAATTGTTTTAATGCATATTAATATCTAATTAATAAAAATAAATAATTACAAAATTACTAACATACCCTTATCTAAATTTTAGGGAGTTTACAATCTACCCTCCTTAAAAGAATTGCATCCTCGCAATTAAGAATTAACTATTATTGGAATTTAAAACATGCTAATTAAGGGTAATTCTTAAGTCATACCTGCATCCTCGAATAAATAAGGATAACGCTGTCGTATGACATCCACTCGCTCCTAAGTTGATTCACCTGGGGAGTGACGCTTCCAAGATACCCGAACCAGTCTGATCGTCTGGCCTCGCAGTGTCTTCTCACTAGTATCCAGTATCCCAACTGGATGCTCCTCATATCTCAAGCTCGGACCTAATGTGACCTCAGAATGATCAACTACGTGACTTGGATCAGTCACATACCTCCTCAGTCGTGAGACATGAAATACATCATGCACTCCCTCTAGAGATGGAGGTAATGTAAGACGATATGCCACCTCACCTACACGCTCCAAAATATCAAAAGGTCCAATGTATCTTGGACTCAACTTGCCTCTGCTCCCGAACCGAATAGTGCCCCGATTAGGTGACATCTTCAGAAACACATGTTTGCCGTCCTTGAACTCCAAAGGTCGGCAGTGTGTGTCAGCCTACTGCTTATGTCTGTCCTTAGCTGTACGAAGATGGCTCTGAATTTGTTTCACTTTTTCAACTGTCTCCATCACCAACTCTGGACCGAGTATCTGACGCTCACCTACGTCACTCCAACATATAGGAGACCGGCACTTTCTGCCATACAATGCCTCAAAAGTTACCATCTGGATGCTTGTCTGGTAGCTATTGTTGTAGGAGAACTCTACCAGATGAAAATGGTCTTCCTAAGGCCCTCCAAAATCTAGCATGCATGACCTCAACATATCCTCTAGGATCTGGATCGTGCGTTCCGTCTGGCCATCTGTCTATGGATGATAAGCAGTGCTGAACTTGAGTCGAGTTCCCAAACTCTCTTGCATACTCTGCCAAAAATAGGAGGTGAATCGGGAATCTCGATCTGATGCTATGCTAACCGGCACACCATGCAGTCTCACAATATGATGCTTGTACATGTCAAGTAGTATCTCCGTGGACTGCCCAACTCTGAACAGCAAAAAATGTGCCAACTTAGTGAGTCGATCCACAATAACCCAAACTGCGTCCTTCCCGCTGGGGCTCCTCGAAAATCCTGTGACGAAGTCCATGGTGATATGTTCTCACTTCCATTCAGGAATGGGAAGTGGCTGTAACAAACCTACGGTCCTTTGATGCTCAGCCTTAACCTGCTGACAGACCAAACATTTTGCCACAAACCGGGCAATTTCTCTTTTCATCCCATGCCACCAATAGTACTGCCTCAAATCTCGGTACATTTTTGTACCTCCCAGATAAATAGAGTAAATAGAGCTATGAGCCTCAGTCATCAACTCTTGTCTCAACTCCCTATTCGGAACATATAGGCGATCCCCGTACCTTAAACGTCTCATCCTCATGGATCCGAAGTCCCATCTGTATGCCGGCTTTCATCCTCTCTTTAAGTCTCCGGAATCTTGCATATGTTGGCAATGCCGCCTTGATCCTTTCCACTAATGATGATTTAACCTCGAGGTTAGCCAACTGCCCACTCTGTCCCAGCAAAATAACCTCTATCCCGAGTTCCTGAAGGTCTTCTAGTAACTGGGGCTGTGTCGTCAAGAAGTAAGCTGTGGGCTTCCTGCTGAGAGCATCCGCTACAACGTTAGCCTTGCCCGGATGATACTGCAATTCTATGTCATAATCGACCATCAACTCTAGCCAGAATCTCTGCCTCATATTGAGCTCCTTCTGAGTATAAACATACTTCAGACTCTTGTGATCAGTAAAGATCTCAACTCTCTCTTTGTAAAGATAGTGCCTCCATATCTTTAATGCAAATATCACAACAGCTAACTCAAGGTCATGCGTAGGGTAGTTCTTCTCATGAACTTTCAACTGTCTCGATGCGTAGGCGATGAATTTGCCATGTTGCATCAAGACACATCCCAATCCACTCCCTGACGCATTACTATACACAACAAACCCTCCTGATCCTGAAGGAAGCGTCAGAATCGGAGCTGTTGTCAATCGCTTCTTTAACTCCTCAAAGGCCTTCTGACATTCCTCCGTCCATAAATACCCTTGGTCCTTACGCGACAACTGTGTCATAGGCTCTGCAATTATTAAAAAATTTTCTACGAACCTCCGATAATATTCGGCAAGTCTGAGAAAACTTCTCACCTCCGCAACTGACATAAGTGTAGGCCAAGTCTCTATTGCAGCAACCTTCTCCGGATCTACTGAAAGTCCTTCTCCCGAGATGATATGTCCCAAGAAAGGAACCCTATCCATACAAAAATCGCATTTACTGAGTTTAGCGTACAACTTCTCCCTTCTTAACGTCTCCAGCACAATTCTGAGATGCTCCTCGTGCTCTTCATGACTCTTGGAGTATACCAAGATGTCATCAATAAATACAACCATGAACTTGTCCAAGTACTGGTGAAAGACTTTGTTCATCAAACTCATAAACACAGCTGGTGCGTTGGTTAAACCAAACGGCATGACTAAGAATTCATAGTGCCCATACTTGGTCCTGAAAGCTGTCTTCGGTATATCCTCCTTCCGTACTTTGATCTGATGGTAGCCAGATCTGAGGTCGATCTTTGAGAATACACAAGCACCACTCAATTGATCGAACAGATCATCAATGTGTGGCAAAGGATACCTGTTCTTGATTGTTACAGCATTTACTGCTCTGTAATCAATACACAGGCGTACCGTCTCATCCTTCTTTGGCACAAAAAGAACAGATACTTCCCACGGTGAAACACTTGCTCGAATAAAGCCCTTGTCTAGAAGTTTATCAACTTGCTTCTTCAATTCCACCAACTCCTTAGGTGCTAACCGGTACACTGATGATTTGATAGTCTCTGCTCCTGGAGTCAGTTCAATAGTGAATTCTATTTCTCTATCAGGTGGCAAACCTGGAAGGTCATCAGGAAATACATCCACAAACTCTGACACAATCTTCGGGTATTCTGGCTCCCCTTCTACAAAGAGTGTCTTAAGTGTAGGCTGGGCACCTTGCTCTCTGGCTCCACGAAGAAATTCAAACTCCCGGTGACCGACGGTCTAAAGATAACTCATCTATGACGGCAATCTAGAGTCGCATGGTACTGACTGATCCAGTCCATACCAAGTACAACATCATAGTCCGGCATGGAGAAGATTAAAAATTAAGCTCGCATCTCCCTCCCACAAACTACTACCGAACAGGATCTACAAGCGTCACTAACTGGGATAATTCTGCCTCCCGTAAGAATTCTCAGTCTTCGGAAGTGGTGCAGTAGCTATTCTATGTGTGGCTACGAAGCTAGCAGTTATGAATGAATACGATGCTCCAGAATCGAATAATGCTACAGCAGGTAATGAAGCTACTAATATAGTACCTGTGATAACCTCTCCTGCAGTAGCTTCCTCCTTAATAGTCATGGCAAATGCCTGCCTTCGCCCCTGAGCTGGCGTCCTTTGCTGTTGCTGATGTGCCTGTTGGAAGAGCGCGGCCTGTGGTGCCAAGGGTGGCCTTTGCTGATATCCTCCTAGTGCTGGTGGTCTGGCTCCTCCAACTCCAGCCTGTAGTGCTCTCGGTGCTGGATAAGCTGGTCTCTGTGGCTGTTGTACTGGTCTCGGTGCTGGTAAGGCAGGATATTGTACCATCGGTGCTCCTTCCCGACGCTCCGGACAATCCCTGGCTGAGTGCTGATCGGATCCGCAAATCAAACATTGTCCCAACCTCCGTCGATACTCCCTCGCAATATGTCCTCTCCGACAACAGTAGTCACAGGTAAGGGCGGTGAGTGCTGGTGGTAGGGCTACTCGCTGTGGATGGTGCATCTGAGGTCGCTTCACTGGACCTCCTTGGGGTACTCGTGTTGGTGCTACAAATGGACGCTTTAGGCTAGCCTATCTCCTGTTTATGTACTCCATGCATCGAGCTGCGACAAGGACGTCTGTGTACGAATTAGGGGCAACTGAGCCAATTTGTCTCTGTATCTCAAATCTCAGGCCGTCAAAGAATTTCTCCGCCTTTTCCTCCTCTGTCGGAACCAAGGAAGGGGCGAAGCGGCTCAGTCATATGAATTTTGCATTATACTCTTCCACGGTCTTATTGCCCTGAGTGAGGCAGTTGAACTTTTTTCGAAGCTCTGCTCGGGCAATAGCTGGAATGTACATCTCCTGGAAGAGTCTAGATAACTTCTCCCAAGTAACTCGGTCTGGTCCGAGTCGGTTCTCCTCAGTGACCTACCAATAATGGGTATTGTTTGTCAGCTGTATCCTGGCGGCAGTCATCCAACGCTCTCTCGGAAGCTCAGCTGCTTCCAATTGATGCTGGATGTTAGTGAGCCACTTATGAACCTCCGTGGGTTCCTCCTTGCCTGAGAAAGGAAGTGGTTTCAGCTGGCAAAAATTTGAGATGGATCCCGTCGACGGCTGCCTGGCTGGCGGAGCCGCCTGCTCTAGTATGGACACTATACTGTTCTTCAGATTCTCCGCCTGGTGCTGTTGAGCCACTTGCTGAATTTGCTGTTGTGCTTGTATCATTGCATAGAACATCTGAAATAGCTGTTGTCCGTCCATGGGCTGCCCTGGCTGAAAAATTGGCATTGGTGGTATCGGTGGGAGTGAATTGCGGTGGTTGTGGAATGTCATTTCTTTGGAACCTAGAGGCATGCTGATCTGTCGGGTTACTTTGTTGAGTGGAGGGATCTCCACCCAAAGGTGTCACCCCATCATAAATAATCACAACACCTTGTGCTGTAGTCACGAGAGTCTCTGTGAGCACCCTGAATTTTGGGTTAATTTTTTTTAATTTTTCTGATTGAATTAGTTTCAATAAATAATTTATTCTGTTATTATCTTTAAATGTACTTTTTCGTGCCTTTGATATTGGAGTGTCAGGGATGTTCATCTCTGGAAACCTTCTTCATAAGTTTTGTAGTGGACAAGATTATCTTCATTTTGGTATATAATGTCCCACTCAAACTTGTTCCCTTGTACTCTTTTTGCTTCGTACGACTTCGGATCGATTTAGACCATTTGATTGTTGATTAATTATTAATTGATTTCCCATTCTTTTCCTTGATCATCATATGCATGTTACCATGACTTTTAATTTAGGAGCACAAGACTAGTCATTTTCTTGCAATCAACTCCTCATGTATGATCTACTCGAGACACTCTTCACCTATGACCTTCGTGTCCCACTCAGACACACCATCTTGTGCTTCATTTGTTTCGTACAACTTTTCGGTCAATTTAGGCCAATTAATTATCCACCGTAATTTGTGACATGACTTCCAATTTAATTTCGGGACTCGACATCGATCCAACCTAGTCGACCCCAAATATGGACATGGCCCACATGAAGCCTACTACCCACATGACAGTTGTGTCCCATTTATTGGAGCCCCCATATGTTACTTATTTATCTATGATCATAAACACCTAAAAATAATTCATTATTGCACCATGTCCGATTTTGACCCGACCCGGCTCGACCAAACCCAGTCCAAGCTTCATGTTACCCTCTCTCATGACACCCTCACTCTCATTGCCTTTAAAAATATTAAATCCCTAGTCTACCAATTTTAATATGTAATATATGACCCCCATGATTTAAATCCCTAAAGGAATGACCTAATTTTAGCTACATTAAATCCTAGCCCTTGGATTTCATACATCATCATCACCACCCCCATTCTCATATAGCAGCCAACACACCCCCTCCATATTGGTCGGCCCTAAATTCTAGGTAGAAACCTACTTTTTCTCTCTCCCCCCTCTCTCATTTACTACATTACACATAAACACATTTTTTCTTTCTTTTTCTTCACACCAACAACTAAGTCCCCAGCCCATGCCTAGCCGACCACCACCTCCCATGGCCGACTCCTCCTCCTCCTCCCTGGCCACACACCACCATCCCTGGCCGAGCAGCCGGACACCCCTCCTCCTTCTCTATATTCTTCATCACAATTAACACTCTCCACTACCATCAACATTTCCTCCACCACCACAACGACCGACCACCACTCCCTTCAACCTCCTCCCCCTCGCCGCGCCTAGTCGTACCGTCGTCGCCCCTGGCTGGGCCAGCAGCACGCAGCAGCTCCAACTGCATCCGACAGCAGCTACAACAGCAGCATGCAATGGCGGCGAGCAACAGCTGGAGAAGCACAGCAGGCCGCACGGTGCAGCGTCATCGCCGTCGGCCATGGTCGCCGTGGCCGGCCCTCCCTTGGTCGGGCATACCCCTCCAGGCAGGCCCCGTGGCCACCGCTCCCCTCTTCGATGTGTATCGGAGGCGATTCGTGCGTTTGGCACAGGTTTCCGTCGTGACGAGCTCGGAAACGGAGTTGAAATGGTGTTTTGTCGCAGCAACTTCGCGCACAATTTCCGAGAAATTCGACCGTTGGATCGGCAATTTCTTCGCTCCGTCACAATCTCGGTATATCAATCTTCACTCCCCTCAAGTTTCGTCCGTTGATTTTATCGTTTGATACATCAAAACCGGCCACCAAGTTGACCGTTTAAATTGTATAATTTTTGGACAGTTTTGTGGAGCCAACTTCGTCGGCTCGTACCTCCTCCACTGCAGCTCCATTTGGCGTGCTACCAGTTCTTATACATAGCTGGTATAACTCTCTTCCTACCCCTCCAGTTTTGTTTCATTGTGAGCTTGTTTGATTGGTTGAATTTGACGCCAAAGTTGGTCGTCCGAATTCGTAATTTTTAACTTGTAAATTCCATTTTTTGAACACGGGACTCCAGATTTCATTTCTGACACAACCAGTAGACTCGTTGCATCGTTCTGGCACGTTTTCATATATAATTTGTTAGATTTAGAGGACGTGGGCCCTGGCACACATTTCGGTGCAAAACGGGTCCCATAGTCTGGGTCAACGGGGCTTTTTGACGCCGGCTCAACGGAATCCAATTCTGGATATACCGTTGAGTTCGTATCATCATTCTCGACTCGTTGACATATAATTTGCTAGGATTTAGTGGACATTGGTTACGGCACGTATTTCTGTGCAAGTCGGATACCAATATCCGGGTCAACGGGTCATTTTGAGATCGACTCATCGGAATCCAATTCTGGATATACCGTTGAGTTCGTATCGTCATTCTAGACTCGTTGACATATAGTTTGCTGAGTTTTGAGGACATAGACTCCGGCATGCATTTCCGTGCAAACCGGAATTCCAATATTCTGGTCAACGGACCAAATTGAGATCGGGTCAACGGAATCCAATTCTGGATATACCGTTGGGTTCGTATCGTCATTCTAGTTTCGTGGACATATAATTTGTTATATTTTATAGACTTATTTTCTTGTACGTTTTTCGGTGCAAAACGGCTCTGACACGGATACTATTTTTGACCCGAAATTACCTTTTTGTCCTTGTGTCCAAATTAGACCAATGGGTAGGCTATCCTAGCTAATTTGATCATTCTGGACACGATAGCGATGTTTAATTTATCATCCGACAATGTTTGTAGATACTTTCTCTATGTATCACTTTTTATTATAATTAATTCTTATAATGTTCGTATTTCGGGATTAGTACAACGAAACTGAGATCGGTCGATTCCAGTGATCTCACATCGTTGAAATTGACAAGATAAATACGTGGATCACTACAATAAGATTATTAACCTTACCGTTGATCATCTTATCTCGATTTACGTGTCGTAAATTTGATGTACGAATAACGAAGTACAACTTTATATCTTTAATAATTAGACTACAATTGACCCTATTTGACCAGAGTTGACCAGTTGACCAAAGTCAACTGTAAGTCAACACTTGACTTAGTTTGACTAGATTGTTGTCCAGAGTTGACCTAGAGTTGACTTGACTTAGAAGAGCCTAGAATAATATAGATTGCTTGTAAAACTTTATTTATTACAACTTGAACACCTTGTAACCTGTGTTGCTCTAAATAGGACTCTGTGGCTTCAGTTGGACCTCTATACCTATCAGCTGTTCAAGTTATCGAGGCGAGTACATTCTCTGACCGTTTCATACTTGATAGGATTTACATTTACGCTATAGATTACTTTACTTGATGCTGTCACATTGTTAACACGGATTGGTACTATATGGATCCCTTTATGAGATGTTATCCCCCTCGGGAGCATCGGTTACATCATCATATGCGTTTTACTTTTATCATGTATTCCTGTGCTTTTACCATTCATGTGCACTCTCGTGATTCATGTACCCTCATGTTCAGGGAGCCCCCATATTTACATTCATGTGCACCCATTTATGGGCCCCCATGTGATATCATATGCAATAACATAACCTGTCTGGATCCTTGTGTATTGATTGGGGTACGGGTGAGTATAAATAGTCATGTGGACAATTTCCAAAGTAGTGTAGTCATGTGCAAACTCTCATATTTATTATCAAGCCGTTTACATGTCTAGCTTGTACTCTAAATTACTAGTTCACTGTAGCTCTTTACTTATAATAGATATTTTATTATAGTCTTCTCTTTTACTCATGTATATTTTCAGCGTTTCATGTATCTTACTCTATTGTATATTTATATATCCTGTCATATTATGAACTGCGTGAGATGTACTGTGCTCGCTCCTGTCCTGACTGGACCTGCTGATAAATTTTACAGATAGCTTGGAGGTTACCTGCTAGCCTAGAGGAGACACAGTAGAGGTTGGATAGATAGCTAATATTTTTCTTATTTTATTTTCAGTTGTCTTGAGCTGTATTTACTCTATGGATTACTGTATTGCAGATTTGAGATGTTTTCTGGATTTGTGGTATCGTAGACACTTAGACTTCTATCCGCTGTATCTCTTTGTGAATTTTATGTCTGATCTATCTTTTATCGTATTCTACCTTAGATGTGATTGACACTGTATTCTGCTATGTCACTTCGGAGTGTATATACTGTACAGGTACCTTATATATTGTTAGATGATTGACCTAGGACAGCGTTCTATTGCCGACACTGCGGCGTAGGCTGGATATACCCACTTCTCGTGCCCTTACTCTAGGGTGCGGGTCGTGACACGTTTTTAGTGGTGGCCCACACAGGTCGAGTTTGTGTAGTGGTATTCGAACTAGAGTATCACTACAGCCTGCAGTAGGATTATGATGTATTTTTGAAGGTACTCAATCACAGTTAGGATTCCTTGAGAGATTCCTGGGATGACCCTTGAGAATCTCATTATAAAATATCTCAAAATTTGATTCTAACAGTTTATATTTACCTTTTTTTGGTTAGTTAATGAATTTGATTTTTGGTATCCATTGTTGATTTATTTTTATTTTTTTGTTTTTGTCAAGATGAAATTATATGGTCTAGGTCATCTCAGTTATGGAATCTAGTTTTCTACAGTCACATTAGCCAGTATGGTGAGGACATATAGTCTGATTTTGGATATATTTCTCGGGTGCGGAAATTTAAGGTTTTCGCAGCCAAGCTAGCGGCATCGCAAAAATTTTAAATACCATGATTCTAGAGGTATATGCCTTAGTCGAGGACTTTGTGATTATCGTAGCCTTGCTTACTTGAATGACGAGAATTTAGAGTACCATGATTTTGGATAGACGCATATGATTATCAGATTGTACCTTAAATGCTTTTGAACATGTTTTCTCTACTTTTGTTTCAGTCTTTAAAAAAAAAGGGAATTATTGTTTTGTTTTGTTTTGCTTCTCATTATTTAACTTAGGAGAAGGAGTAGCTTTAGCTGTTATTATAAACCTTGTGTAACTTCTTGCTATGAATTTCTTCTTAATACAATGAATCGATGATTTCGCTAGACCTTATCTTGGATTTGATATTATAGCTCTGGTTTCAAAATGGTTCCTTCTTTTAAACAGATAAGTAGAACAGATTCTATTATCATTTCTCTTCCTGCCAATATTTTATTACCATTATTCTTGTCTTACATAACAGATAAGTAGAACAGATAAGTAGAACAGATAAGTAGAACAGATAAGTAGAACAGATTCTATTATCATTTCTCGTATCTAAGTCTGTCAGCTATACTTTGAAACCCATGAATCTTCATATCATTTTACCTGAGAAATGTTGAGGAAGTGACGTAAATCATCTAGTTCGAAAATGACGTAATTGGTTATCATATGATGATTTTGTAGGAATCAAAATGTTGGATGTCAAATATGAAAAATTTGAGATAGAGATGTGGTAAAGGTTTAGAATGAAATCGAGAGATAAATGTTATCAATTTAGAAATAATCACAAAAATTTTTGGTTATGAATAATTTCTGGATGTATTTCAAAAACTAATGAGGATATTCAAGGTCAACCTAGTTTTGAGAACTTAGAAAATCTTGGTTATTGATTCTTGGGAACTTTTACTCTAAGGCTATGTAGAAATTTAGTAATGAAAAAAAGAATTTAATTGTATTCAATGATTATACGAAATTGAACTAGATAGTGTAAGAGGGTGACTAGAGATAGAGAGAACACAAGGATTTTAAGTTATAGGTATTATTTTTAGATGATTGGGGAAAAATTATAGAATTCAAAAAGGATAATATTTGAAGTGAACGTTGAAGAAAATATGAAGGTTGATTTATAAATAAGAATAAATTTTGTATGACATAGTGGTATTAGAGCTGAGTAAATACGAGACTTGATTTAAACAAGTTCAAGGGTTTCATAAACTGGATTTAGAGGTTTCGAATCTAATTTAGGACGAGGTAAAATTTTTTTTTTTGGAAATTTAATTAAATGAATAAGTGTTGATTCCTAAATAAGAGGGGTATGATTCATGGGAAATATTTTAGAAATTTGGAATTTTGTCTATGGTGATCATGGTAAAGGCTTAGATGACTGAAGGTTATAAAATCTTGGTGGTAGGCATATAAAGGTTGAATTTTCATATCAGAACTTGTGAGATGAAGATGCGATTGACAAATTATGACCAGATGAACTTAATAAAATCAGAGACAGATGATTAACTTGACTTTCCTACGAAATCTTGCCTCTTGTTTTCCTATCAAAAGGAGGAATTTGACTTATTCCATATATTTGAATCACCCTTTAAAAGTTTTCAATATCATTGAATCCTAGCTCCCTTAACCACGACCAATCGACTTTGATCATCTTTTCTTATCATATTAATATCTTGGGTTGTACTCAATTGAATTAAATTTAATTGTGACCTGAATCTCCATCCTTGTATGCTCGTGCTCAAACTTCGATGACCTTGTCCTCCATATTGCTCAAATCTTTATTACCCAGAATTGATCAACTTAGATCGTATCGAGACTGAATTATCTTAATATATATATTATGATTGGATTTCAATGCTATTGACTTTCGTTCTTTAAACCTTTGATTTTGATTTTTCTTTGAATAGTACCCCCCTTTATAGATAATTAGTAGTTATCTTTATTTTATTTTTGATAATTACCAATTTTTATATAGGATGGTAGACTGCCTTACAGTCTTGATGATTTGCTGTTTTTGTAACTTTTCTAGTTTAGCACCCTAGATTGTTTGTGTGTTTGATACTCTATGACCGTTTTGGTTTAGCATGACTAGTATACCTAGATGAGACTTTCACTACCACCGTATGCCATGACCCTGTATGCCGTCTTTTTAAATCGTATGATTTGTTTAAGTTCTGAGACTTTGATTGTAGGGGTTTGACCTAGAAAGAGTATGAACATTTTAATTTCGAGGACAAAATTTTTATAAGGTGGGTAGGATGTGAGCACCCTGAACTTTGGGTTGATTTTTTTAAAATTTTCTGATTGAATTAGTTTCAATAAATAATTTATTTTGTTATTATCTTTAAATGTACTTTTCTGTGCCTTTGATATTGGAGTGTCAGGGATGTTCATCTCTGGAAACCTTCTTCATGAGTTTTGTAGTGGACAAGATTATCTTCATTTTGGGATATAATGTTCCACTCAAACTTGTTCCCTTGTACTCTTTTTGCTTCGTACAACTTTGGGTCTATTTAGATCATTTGATCGTTGATTAAATATTAATTGATTTCCCACTCATTTCCTTGATCATCATATGCACGTTACCATGACTTTTAATTTAGGAGCACCAGACTAGCATTTTTTTGAAACCGACTCCTTATGTATGATCTACTCGAGACACTCTTTACCCATGACCTTCGTGTCCCACTCAGACACACCATCTTGTGCTTCATTTGCTTCGCACAACTTTTTGGTCAATTTAGGCCAATTAATTATCCACCGTAATTTGTGACATGACTTCTAATTTAATTTCGGGACCCGACATCGATCCAACCGAGTCGACCCCAAATATGGACATGGCCCACATGAAGCCTACTACCCACATGACACTTGTGTCCCATTTATTAGAGCCCCCACATGTTACTTATTTACCCATGATCATAAACACCTAAAAATAATTTATTATTGCACCATGCCCAATTTTGACCCGACCCGGCTCGACCGAACCCAGTCCAAGCTTCATGTTACCCTCTCTCATGACACCCTCACTCTCATTGCCTTTAAAAATATTAAATCCCTAGTCTACCAATTTTAATATGTAATATATAACCCCCATGATTTAAATCCCTAAAGGAATGACCTAATTTTAGCTACATTAAATCCTAGCCCTTGGATTTCATACATCATCATAACCACCCTCATTCTCACATAGCAGCCAACACACCCCCTTCATATTGGCCGACCCTAAATTCTTGGTAGAAACCTAATTTTTCTCTCCCCCCCTCTCTCATTTACTACACTACGCATAAACACATTTTTTTTTCTTTTTCTTCACACCAACAACTAAGTCCCCAGCCCATGCCTAGCAGACCACCACCTCCCATGGCCGACTCCTCCTCCTCCTCCTTCTTGGCCGTGTGCCACCATTCCTGGCCGAGCAGCCGGACACCCCTCCTCCTTCTCCATATTCTTCATCACCATTAACACTCTCCACCACCATCATTATTTCCTCCACCACCACAACGGCCGACCACCACTCCCTTCAGCCTCCTCCCCCTCACTGTGCCTAGCCGTACCACCGTCGCCCCTGGCTGGGCCAGCAGAGCGCAACAGCTCCAACTCCAGCCGACAACAGCTGCAACAGCAGCATGCAATGGCGACGAACAGCAGCCGGAGAAGCACAGCAGGCCACGCGGTGCAGCGGCACCGCCGCCGGCCATGGCCACCATGGCCGACCCTCTCTTGGCCGGGCGTACCCCCTAGGAAGGCCCCGTGGCCACCGCTCCCTTCTCCGACGTGTATCGGAGGCGATTCGTGCTTTTGGCACGGGTTTCCGTCGTGACGAGCTCGAAAACGGAGTTGAAATAGTATTTTATCGCAGCGACTTCGCGCACGATTTTTGAGAAATTCGACCGTTGGATCGGCGATTTCTTCACTCCGTCACAATTTTGGTATATCCATCTTCACTCCCCTCAAGTTTCGTCCATTGATTTTATCGTTTCATACTTCAAAACCGGCCACCAAGTTGACCGTTTAAATTGTATAATTTTTGGACAGTTTTGCGGAGCCAACTTCGTCGGCTCGTACCTCCTCCACCGTAGCTCCATTTGGCGTGCTACCAGTTCCTGTGCACAGCCGGTATAACCCTCTTCCTACCCCTCAAGTTTTGTTTCATTGTGAGCTTGTTTGATTGGTTGAATTTGACGCCAAAGTTGGTCGTTCGAATTAGTAATTTTCAACTTGTAAATTCCATTTTTTGAACACGAGACTCCATATTTCATTTCTGACACCACCAGTAGACTCATGGCATCGTTGCGGCACATTTTCATATACAATTTGTTAGATTTGGAGGACGTGGGCCCTGGCACGTATTTCGGTGCAAAGCGTACCCCACAGTCCGGGTCAACGGAACTTTTTGATGCCGGCTCAACGAAATCCAATTCTGGATATACCGTTGAGTTCGTATCATCATTCTGGACTTGTTGACATATAATTTGCTGATTTTTGAGAACATAGGCTCCGGCACGTATTTTTGTGCAAACCAGAATTCTAATGTTCTGGTCAACGGACCAAATTGAGATCGGGTCAACGGAATCCAATTCTGGATATACCATTGGGTTCGTATCGTCATTCTGGTTTCGTAGACATATAATTTGTTCTATTTTATAGAATTATTTTCTTGCACATTTTTCGGTACAAAACGGCTCCGACACGGATACCGTTTTTGACCCGAAATTACCTTTTTGCCCTTGTGTCCAAATTGGACCGATGGGTAGGCTATTCTAGCTAATTTGACCATTCTGGACACGATGGCGATGTTTAATTCATCATCCGACAATATTTGTAGATACTTTCTCTATGTATCACTTTTTATTATAATTAATTCTTATAATGTTCGTTTTTCGGGATTAGTACAATGAAACTGAGATCGGTCGATTCCAGTGATCTCACATCGCTAAAATTGACAAGATAAACACGTGGATCACTACAATAAGATTATTAACCTTACCGTTGATCATCTTATCTCGATTTGCATATCGTAAGTTCGATGTACGAATAACGAAGTACAACTTTATATCTTTAATAATTAGACTAGAATTGACCTTGTTTGACCAGAGTTGACCAGTTGACCAAAGTCAACTGTAAGTCAACACTTGACTTAGTTTGACTAGATTATTGTCCAGAGTTGACCTAGAGTTGACTTGACTTAGAAGAGCCTAGAATAATATAGATTGCTTGTAAAACTTCATTTATTACAACTTGAACACCTTGTAACCTGTATTG
Organism: Iris pallida; assembly: GCA_029216955.1. NCBI lineage: Eukaryota > Viridiplantae > Streptophyta > Magnoliopsida > Asparagales > Iridaceae > Iris > Iris pallida. Next base: position 24,803,905 of record JANAVB010009598.1, read on the forward strand.
CTCTAAATAGGACTCTGTGGCTTCAGTTGGACATCTATACCTATTAGCTGTTCAGGTTATCGAGGCGAGTACATTCTCTGATTATTTCATACTTGATAGAATTTATATTTACGCTCTAGATTACTTTACTTGATGCTGTCATGTTGTTAACACGGATTGGTACGATATGGATCCCTTCGTGAGATGTTATCCTCCTAGGGAGCATCGATTACATCATGTTATGTGCGTTTTGCTTTCATCATGTATTCCTGTGCTTTCACCATTCATGTGCACTCTCGTGATTCATCTACTCTCATGTTCACGGAGCCCCCATGTTTACATTCATGTGTACCCATTTATGGGCTCCCATGTGATATCATGTGCAATAACATAACCTATCTGGATCCTTGTGTATTGATTGGGGTACGGGGGAGTATAAATAGTCATGTGGACAATTTCCAAAGTAGTGTAGTTATGTACAAACTCTCATGTTTATTATCAAGCCGTTCACATGTCTAGCTTGTACTCTAAATCACTAGTTTACTGTAGCTCTTTACTTATAGTAGATATTTCATTACAGTCTTCTCTTTTACTCATGTATATTCTCAGCGTTTCATGTATCTTACTCTATTGCATATTTATATATCCTGTCATATTATAAACTGCGTGAGATGTACTGTGCTCGCTCCTGTCTTGACTGGACCTATTGATAAATTTTACAGAGAGCTTGGAGGTTACCTGCTAGCCTAGAGGAGAGCTAGGGTTTTTTTTTATTTTCAGTTGTCTTGAGCTGTATTTACTCTATGGATTACTGTATTGGAGATTTGAGATGTTTTCTGGATTTGTGGTATCTTAGACACTTAGACTTCTATTTGCTGTATCTCTTTGTAGATTTCATATTTTATCTATCTTTTATCGTATTTCACCTTAGATGTGATTGAGACTGTATTCTGCTATGTCACCTCCATTCGGAGTGTATATACTGTACATGTACCTTATATATTGTTAGATTATTGACCTAGGATAGCGTTCTACCATCGACACTGCAGCGTAGGCTGGACGTACCCACTTCTCGTGCCCTTACTCTAGGGTGCGGGTCGTGAAAGTCTCGTCGCTATTTTGTGAGTCCATTACTCTGCACAACAAAATAAACTGTGAGATTCGAACAATGGATTCAAGCATGATGCAAGTCAAGGAATTAAATTTCGAATGCGATATAGAGGTCAAGGAAGTGTCAACTTGTGGATGAGTTCCTAAAAGTTTATTCTATCCTAGTTGCAGGCTTGTTCGGTTCCTCAATTGAAAGCGTAGCAATATTGGTGACCTGCATGGGCCACCACAAAAACCATGCCACGCTCCAGTCCTAAAATATTAAGGGACTAGCCACGTGGTAATGTCCAGCAGTACAACTCCAATGGGCAAACCCAATTTAATGGACCCGTTAGAGTGCACCTAAGCTGTATTAAATGTAAGTAATAGTCCAGAACATTTGCCACAGTATGTAAATCTAATCTCAGCCACAGAGCACAGTCACAATAAAAGATGATAATACAACCAAGATAATAAAACAGATAATGTCTATCAGCAAGTCCAAATAGGTAGTGTCTCGGGGAACAACCCGTCACAATAAAAGAAAGGGAAATAACGTCAACTGCAATTGTTCAGAAGTCCAAGTCCAAATATAAATAACCCGTAGCATAATAACTAAATAGATAACTGAATACTCAAGAGAAATCCTCTGGCACAACCTCATCTCCTGGTGCAAGTACTGCTCCCACTTCAGCTCATGTCCCGTAAACCTCGGGATAAACCTCCTCTGCTATACCCGGGGACATAATCCAGATCCAGGTCCTCAGGGACACAACAAGGTAAAATAAACACTCAAGCCAGAAATAAACAGTAATAAGCTATGACAGGGATAAACTACCAACTATGTGTAATGCAAGTGAGAGTATGGTATCGTACCCCGGGCTGGTACTCACGGACTTATTCGTATGCTAGTTAGTACCCTCTAGGCTCCGTGTGGGGAACCCAAGGATGGTAAATGTATATATATAGTATATAATAGAATGCGCCCAGAGCACGAAAATGACTCTCCCCATCCCAATGTAACCTCACGTCTCATCTCATGACACGCAAGATTATGACCTCTATCTATCAGTATAAGTCATAGTCACTATGTGTAACATCACTATATCATGCAACCTGTAGCCTATGCAGAGTCCATGTACCATGAGTAAATCAAGAAAGAACTCTGTAACATGATGGTCATGTCAAGTGTCCGATGGGCAAATGTACAAGAATACTTGCACAAGTCATGGGATTGTAAGTATGACACTCTAGCTACGATACCCGACTCCTCGAAGGATGTCGGTACCCGAATCTGGTTCGGACACAAATTATCATAAATCGGCCCTAGTGTAAACTGTTACCATATCCAAGCACATAAATAGTATATATATGAAATACACTACACAGCTCAGAACTGTAAACAACTTGGCAAGGTACACTTGCCTTCTGCCTGCTGCTGCGCTGTAGCGCGTCCAAAGTCTACTTCCGGTGCTGCTGCAACACCCACGTGCCCTGTCAATATTACTTATATTAATTCTAATTCTATCATTTTCTAAAAATATAAAGTACCTACACGTATGTTAACAAGGTCGTGACATTTAAGCCATTAATACCAAAAGTCGCATAGCTCTTATTAACGCCAACAACCACATACCAACTATTGTTTATAACGTTGTGAGGGTCTCGTACATTGATATACCATACGTATATATAGGCCTTTACGTGTAGTTACACAACATCTTCCTATACGTACGTACGTAAGATTCAATGTCACAAACTGCGATACAACGTTATCCCTTTAATTAAACATGCATGAAACCATTTATTTCACAAATTAACCTCTTAAATACGAAAATAATTAAATTTTAACACTCTTAAATTATTTTAATTATATGCACAATTTTTATTCTACAATATCAATACAACAGGTATACTAGTTCACCACTAGCACCCATACAACCTACATGTCAATTATTTATACTTTAACTCACTAAATTATACGTTTTAATACGCATAATAATCTGATTAACATCATATAAATTCTGGAATTTATTTTATGTGGGTGAAAAACTCCATTTTTAATATTATAACTTCAATACAATATTCCTACAATTACACCATTACTAATCATGCAACTCCCATCCATTTTTCCATAAATTAATCCAATAAAATATACGTATAAATACTATATATCTGATTATTATTATTATTATTATAAATTCTAAAATATAAAACTAAGGTGCAACAACTCTCTTTTCTTTTCATTTCACAACTTCTATATACTACACATGCATGCAACAGTTAGCAACTAGATTAATACTTGGGTCAAATACTAGTTGTATATATTATCAAGGCATGGAAATGAGTATGCATTTCTCTAATGCAAGTACCTACCAGAGATCAAAAATGAATGGAGGAGGTTTGAGGGTGATACCTATGAACTTTGTTGAAGTTGTAGTGAGTTCGGTGGAACTCCGATCACAAGGGGTTGTGCACCACCCTAAGGAGCTTCCTTGGCATGAGGGGAACAACCTCAAGGTGGAGGAGATGGGCTTCCAAGTCTGAACAAAGGGTGGAGACTGTTGTGGGTCGTGTGTGTGGTGGTCGGATGACAATGTATGGGGTGGGTTTCTTTGGGACTTAATGGCTAATAATGGTCATGAATGGAAGAAGGAGATGAATAGTTGTAACTTTCACATTAAAAAAAAACCAAAGGTCTTTAGTAACTCCCTCCCTTGAAAAATGATCCCTGTCCCTTCCTTTTGCTGAGTTGGGTATTCCCTACTCCCTTGTACAATGTACCCATGGCACAATATGTCTTAAAATAGTCCATTAACTTGCTATTAATAATAAAAATCTAAAATTGTATTTAAAATAATGAAAAAAATGATTTTAGTATAGAGAAAACTTGTGATAGGTGTGTTGGAAAATTAAGGAATGGTTATGTGGGTTTGCCAAGTTAATTAGAGGGTTCAAGTTTGGGGCTCGGGCTCGGTCAGGTGCAATTAATCGAAAAAGGTACGTTCAAATTTAACTAGTTAAAATGCAGTGTTTCTAAATTATTTTTGGGGCCTGCGGGGACTCAAATAATTGTGACATCAATGGCATGAGCCTAATTTGGCTCGGCTAGGCCTATTATGCAAAGTTGGTTGGGCCGAAAAACTAGTGTTGTATTCCCGGTATTAAAATTACAATAAAGGATTTCTAGATTCAGGAAATTGTTTTAATGCATATTAATATCTAATTAATAAAAATAAATAATTACAAAATTACTAACATACCCTTATCTAAATTTTAGGGAGTTTACAAAAGGTGTGTACGGGTTGTAGCACAATTGTTGAGCCTAAGATTTGTCTCCAATAGTGTCGTGTGCTTGGGCACAGTTTGTAGTGTTGGTTTCAAGGAAGTTTGACATGTGCTTTGGCACGATGTGTGACACTATGTTAAGTAGTTTGACATTGAGTCAATATGTTACAATATGTGTTGTGATATTGATGAATATGAAAGGTCGAAAGGTAAGTATGGGTAAGTTTGCATTGAGTTGCAAGGCACGACCTCTATGTTGAAACACGAGTGGGTTATATGGCATGACTACGGTATTGCGACACAAGGTAGGCAAGTAATGCATGTCTTGAAATTGGTCTTAAGGCAAGATTAGAAAGACAATAAAAAGAATAGTTGCACTCACTAAATGAATGTATTAGTTTTGTATGGGTGGGCGAGAGGCTTACTTACAAGTACAGTTGTGTACTGACACCCTACCAGTTTTCATGTGTAGGTTCAGGTACTTGCTCGTTCGGAATGGAGCTCGCTTGGACGCACTGAGGCATGAAGTTCCTCGGCATTTCGAGGCGTACGGCCGCGTTAGAGTCTTCACCTATACAGAACATAATGTATGGAGATCGCCTTCTGAAGCATCCGCAAGTTGAAAGCCTTCGGGCATGAGAGATTATATCATAAATGAGAGAGAGAGCAGAGTGATTTGTATAGAGAGAGAACGCGAGTTGAGTGATTGTAACCTTGGCTTCGATTTGTCGTAACTTTTTTCTTCAATATCAATAAAGAGCTTTCTTTTGTATAACTTATGTATATTCAACTTTTCTGCATTGAGACTTCTGTGCGACAACCCCGCCGCTAAACTGCTATAATCGGCCATTTGGTATTTGCCTTATACAAGTGCAACTTAGGCTTGTACGGCATCACGCCCAAGCGAGGACGATCGGTTCCATAGAACCGGGACGTGACATGACTAAAGCTATTCGTCAAATTATTTATTAAATAATAAAAAATCTTCTAAAATATTATTTAGTCTAAAATAACCAATTTTATAATATGGGGGGGGTTTAAATTCTACCAAACTTGTAAAAATTTCATTCTCGAAATTAAACCAATCTTAATATCAAAGAAAAAAGAGAGAGATACAAAAGAAAAGTTAAGTATGTCAAGTCGTACCTCAGTTTTCGAATTAATATTGCTCTCATATAGGTCATGATCAACATGATAATAAGAAATGTCTTAGTCGAAATATAACTAGGATGAATTGGTACAACGATTTTGTTTATCGCGTAACATAGGCGACGAAGAGTTAAGATTGATGAATTTTATGGAAAGAAGACTTTATGGCTAAGAGATGGAAGACAAATATTTTAATAGGTGCAGGGACCCTTTGTGTAGAGTTCGATTCGAAGTATGTGGGGTCAGCATTTTAGGGTTTGTGAGGGGTGGCTGGCCGTATATTGCTAGGTATTTGTTAAGATAGGTAGGGAAGAGGGTAGGGGCATGATGTGGGCTTTGGTTGCGGGTAGTTTGATAAGTTTATGGACTCCACACTAAAAGATACGATTGATCAAATCTTTCGAAAGATTTGATGGATCCAATTTAGGAAAGTTTTTATGGTTGATGCTACCTTTGATTTTAATTTTTATTGGAAAAAATAAAGGTGATAAAAATTAATCAAAGATGGTCACATTAGTTTAGGGTAACCTAGATTAGGCTCTACCACTTCTAGTTTGGTTAGTTTCGGGTCGGTGTAAGCTAGTTGGGTTCTGAAAGCCCAAAAATGTGTCTTATGTGACTTCTATATATATGTAGCACATGGGGAATCAATTGAGTGGGACCTAGTGGCATGTGCTTACTATTCATTGAGTAGGTCATAACCATATTTTTTGGTCGAAAGGTTTGAGTCAAAGTTGAGCCTCTAATTTAAATTGAAATTATCAACGGTTGCACGGTAGATGCTAAAATTGAGACTTTTGACCCGAATATTGTGCATTAAAAATAGTGCAAAAGTAAACGTGTTTGAGTGGGACATAATAGACATAAATGAAGGTGGACTCATCTAGGCCTTGCAAATAAAATTTATTGGAAGGTAACAACTAGTGTTGTGCTCTAAATATCAAAGTCGTGGTAGAGGGTATCATATGTTGCAAATAGAATTGGTCGTTCATGATTCACTAATTTATTATCCTAATTGAAACCAATTTATCCTAATCATTAACTAATCCAAGTAAATCTTAAAAATTTAGGGGGCATACAATCTATCTACCATAAAAATTTGATTCTCGAAATTAAATGAAAGCACGATATAAAATGATAAAGAAATTAATCCTAAAGGAATCAAATATGACTGGATGTATGGATAGTTAAGTCACAGTGACTAGGTTGAGAGAATTAGAGTAGAAAAAGAGGCGGTACCTACGATGATATGGATATTAAATGCAATGAGGCCTAGCAACTAAAGATTTATCCTTATTATGGCACGACTTAGGAGATGAATAAAGGTTATACTCAATTGCATAAGCAGATCAGGTGGTCGTCAAAAAATAATAAGACGATGATTACCGTTTAGGACAAGCATTCGTGACGGAAGGGATAACGGTACGGTCGATGGCGAATTATACCTCGGGTTACTAGAATGATCTTGGCTTAAATGATCAATCATACTGAAGATAGCGAACTCCTACTCGCACTAGAGTGTAAGCAATTTATCAAGGGTTTCTGGGATACTATTGATTCTTCAGACGGCTAACTAATTTAAGGTCATGTTCTAACTTATAGCACCCTACAACTTCTTTATCTTGACTCCAACCAGTTTACTCAATTCTATGACCTAGTTTCCTCAAAATTACTTACAACAACATGGTGTTATATACTAAGATTGCAGTCTGCTAGATCCTAACCCTCTTTGATCCTCTTTAATTATACAACCTATAGTACCTGTCATGACCCGCACCCAGTGTAGGGACACGAGAAGTGGGTATGCCCAGCCTATGCCGCAGTATCGGTGGTAGAACGTTGTTCTAGGTCACTATCACAAACTAAATATAATATGATATACTCTCCGAACGGAGGACAAATCACATAAGGTACAACTCAATCACAAATCTAGAGATAGAAATAGCACGATATGATAGATATGAAATCTCAAAAAAGAACATACAAACAGAAGAAAAGTCTAAGTGTCTAAACGACACAACATCACACGCATCCAGAAATAATACAACTCTAAAGTCAATACAAATAACATAATAAAAATAAGATAAAGTCTAGCTAATCTAGTCTAAGCAGTAGGGATGACGTCCTCAGCTAGAGCTGGATCCTCCTGTGGGTCCAACTCACAGGTGTCGTCTAGATGGGCTCTATAATAGGTTGGACAGAAGTCATCAGTATCATCTGTAATATTTTCAACAGGTCCAGTCAGGACAGGAGCGAGCACAATAAATCTCACGCAGTTTATATCATGGCAGAAAATATAAAGCATGTAAAAGAGTAAGATACATGAACTGTAAGAAGATGTACATAAAAACGAGAGATATTTGTAAACTGGAAATATATACATGATAAGTAAAAACTGTAAGTGACTAGTAATTTAGAGCATAATATGGTTATGTAAACAGGTTAGGTTATACAATAAAATGGGACTCCATTATACGTGAGGGCACAATGGACATATACAATATTTTATACAATAGGGAATTTGATCACATAACCATTTCCTACTCACCCTCCCCAATCAATACATAAGGATCCAGTCAAGTTACCTTATCTGTACAATAGTTTATCCATGGGCTCATGTGATCATGAGAGTACAAGATTGCACAAGAGTATGCATGAATAGGGGTATAAAAAATATATAATATATTCTTGAAAAGTATATGACAATATGTATTTGATGTACCCGAGGGGGATAACATTGCAAGAAAAGATCCATAGGGTACTGGTCCGTGATAACAATCGTAACAGCATCAAGTAAAGTAATCTAGAGCAAGAATATAAGTCCTGACAAGTATTAAATGATCAGAGAATGTACTCGCCTGATACCCTAAACAGCTGATATGAAAAGATGGCCAACTGGAGTTACAGAGTCCTAGTTAGAGCAACATAGGTTATAAAGAGTTCAATTTATATGGTAATTAAAATTATAATGTAATCTACATGAGTCTAAGTCAATCTAGGTCAAAGTCAACTCTTGGTCAACTCTGGTCAACAATCTAGTCAAACTAGGGCAACTAGTCAAATGTGGTCAAACTAGCTAGGGTTTGGTCAACATGGTCAAACTAGTCTAGGTTAGTCAATTCTAGGTCTAAACAAGTCTATGGCCTAAACAATCAACTATACTAGTACCATTGCTATCTAACACATAGCCTAAATCAAGGCACATAGCTAAACTACATAGCTAACAAGGCACACAAACTTATTTATATAATATACATTACATATATATCACATATATTCTTACCCATATAGTACCACCCTAACACATACATATAGATATCATATATCAAGTATATACATATCCTCACTATGAACCATAACATATATCTATATACTCTCATAATATATATAGATACTATATAACCAAAAAATATATATATACCTATCTATATAACCCTTCCACAATCTAACATCACATACTCAAATTCAAACACTTAGACACAAATCCACTAACACTAGGATACCATATCAACCTTGGTCATATTGGCATCCCAAAACTAATACCTTGGTCATAAGGTAAACTAATCATTTACCTTGAAGGTAAAGGTAATTCATATTTATTTTAAGATACTAACTTGGTATCACGAGATACCAAGATACCCCTCAAATATCTAATTAACTAACTATCTAATGTACTAACATAACATCTTAACTAATATCTAACATATAACTTATAGAGACTAACTTGCTAACATATCAATATCTAGAACTAATATAACCTACTAACATATCAATATCTAACATACTAGATATCTAACATCAAACTATCTAACAACATATCAAATATCTAACAAAATACTAACCTCTACAATCTAACTAACACTCCTACTAACAAATATAACTTACACTAACATATAACAAACTCTAACATATCTAACCCTCTACTAACCAACATCTAACAAACATACTAACATATATAACTTAATAATATATATATATATATATATATATATATATATATATATATATATATATATATATATGTACTATATCATACATATACTCGATAACCTATGATACCTATATTCATTTAATATCCATACTACATAGGCTCATAGGTTACACAAAATGCCTATGTCGTATAGTCAGTCTTCTACTTAAAACCAATACTGTACCAATTGTAATATGTTGTAGCCATTTGTGTTAGCTTTCCGAAACTTCAAACGGATCGCATTTTCGTGTTCCGAAGCTCCCGGAATCGCGAAAATACCGAAACACGTTCGTCTTTCGGACAGCTGACACTCAAACAGTTTTACAGAAAGTTCTAGAATGTATTTTACCTATTAATATATATAATTGGAAAGCTAACTTCGATACGGTTTTTTTCAAAGAAATGGAAGATTAATCGGAGTTCTAAGCTAAAAGTTATGACATTTCTAAGTTGCTATGACTACTAAAAACGTGGATAAATATTATGACAAATTTGGGTTATTTGGACAAAAAAAAACACATCTCACTCTCCACACCACTCAAGACACACATCAAACCACACTCCCCTCTCCTCTAACACAAGCACACCACTAACAACATATCCACACACATATAGATATATGAAACATATCTAACATACCTATTATATATATACAAAATAGTTCATTTTATAAAGAGACACTAAAATGACAAGTTGAGGCCAAAAATATGACATGTAGATTAAACCACTTAGATCTAACCATGGGTATCCAAATAAAACTCATTCTAACCATCTTAACAAACATCAATCCATCATCTAACATGTCTAAAACTGAAATTAAAACACAATTAAACCTATTTGACATTAAAACAAACACATGAGATAATTTGAGATCTAATAAGTAGGACACAAGACACAAATCTAACTTGCTCTAAAAAGCTCCAAATGGCCTCAAACTTGAATCTAAATGGGGTAAATGTATGGGGGTGGATCCTATGGATTCAAAACTAACTAATATGCATAGAAAATGAATTTAGAGAGTTATTTTTATCTATTGGGAGTGGGATCCCAATGATACTCTCAAGGACACGGCTCCGATACGAAAATCCTTTCAAAATGGACATTCCTTGCATTTTGCTCCAAAACTTTGCTAGTACCCTCCCTTGGTAGTATGAGAAGGTTGGATGAAAGTTTTGGTGGAGGAATGAAGAGATTTGGAGATCAAATCAAAGAGGAAAGCTCTCTAATTTGGGGAAGAACACTTTGTGAAGGAAAAGAGGCAAGATAGAATAAAATGAAGAGGAAGGAAGGCTAACCTACCTATAGCAGCTGCCATTAAACCCTATTTGGGCATTGGGGGAAAGCCCAATAAGGCCTCAACTAGTCCTCTTGGTTAATTTTAAGTTAGGTTCAAGTTTGGGATCAAAAGGGTTAAATTTAAGCCTCTAACTTAACCAATCTAACAAGTGGAATTAGTCTAAACTTACTAACTTAATTAGTGGGGTTTGTGGGCCATGACTAACTATTCTTGGGATCCCGTCTAGAGTCTAAGCTACCCGGTTCACTAACACAAATCGAAACGAAATGAAACTCAAACCCGACTAAACAAATCCCGTAAAATCAATATTAAAAATATAAATTCTCAAAATATTAAAATATGAAAAATGACCAAAATTATAATACATCAATTTAAATATTATTAAAATAATCTAAAATTTACCAATTAATCAAAATTCTAAATAATTCAAAAGTTACAAAATGACCAAAATACCCTTAGACTAAAAAGTAGAAATTAGAATCACATGGGTTTGGCCTCCATAGTCATGGTTAGTCTCTAGGCTAAGCAGCTCTAAGGTTACACTAGCAAAAGGGCAAAATCATAAAACACTAATTTAAGATATTAAAATAATTAAAATTTACCAATAAATCAATAACATGATTTAAACCTATTATTAAATGATTGAAATTACAAAAGTTCAAAATTATCCTCATTTTAGAAAAGTGTGTGTTACAGTACCGCTCCCATAATTCTTGCCTCTTTCTACCCCTTGTGTATCTTATGCCAACATGCCTGTTCTAACTACAAGTCCCTTTAGGTTCCTAGTTAACCTGTATCAATGAAGGATTTACTAGCCTACTTAAGGTAGGATTTCTAGTTCTACTCTCAAGTCCTTAGTCAAGTCTACTCATAGAATATAGGACCCTCATAATCAATCTATAAGTAATCCTTAGAATCTATACTATACCCTCATAAATTACATACTAATCACCTTTAAGTGTGATCTACCCCCACTAGTAATGGGAAGCTATACCATACTTACAAGTACGTCTAATCGTTCTATGCCTTTCTTCTAATTAAAGGTAGAAGCTAATCCTAGGCGGTTCTTATATATAATACCTTGGAAAGTTATTTATCTATTGCCCAACCCTCTAGTCTTGGTTCTTAATATGTCATTTCAATGCTAGTCTTACCATATAATGAGATATCTGTCTAATCTGACACATACATATCCATTTTACATCCAACATCCTTAGATCGGCACTATGGTACATCAAGTCATCGCTTTCTTTCTAACATTATCATTCGATAGCAATCTTTATAGTGAAGATCCTTTCGGCTTCATTTCCTAACATATTGTCACTACCACATTTTAGATTGAGGGTATTTTGGTTATTTGTGATTTTTTTGAAATTTAATTAATTTATTTAATTGGTGATTGTGATCTTGACTTTGACTAAGTTGAGACTTTGTAGACTAACCTAGGTTTTGACCCTAACCATGGTGACTAGATTAGCATGGTGAGACCCTAGTCTAAGTTAAGTCAATCTAGGTTAGTCTTTTAGAAATCATGGTTTGAATAGGAAGACTAGTAATTTGGTGCATGACCTATGACTTAGAATTAATTTCATGACTTTTAATTAAGCCATAGGCCCATGACTTAAGCCCAAAACCCAACCAACCCACCCATGACTAGCCACACTTGGGGTTTCCCCTTGCCTATAAGTATTCTCTTAAGTTGTTCTTGCCTCTTTTGTGCTTGACCTAGATTTTTGAAGGAAAGGTAAATTCCTATTTCCTAAAATTCTAATAAATTCATTTCAAATCCATTTTGACTCTAGTCTTTTGCATTAGGTTCTAATTACTGTTTATTTATTGTTTTTGGAGATCAATCTCAGTTTTTGTGCCATTTGGAGCTTGGGAGTTGCTATTTGGAATCCTTCCATTTGGGGCTTTCTTTGAGTTTGACACTCAATAGGTAAACCACTCAAACCCATTATTTTTCCTGATTTCTTTGCATTTAGGGGTAGATCTAGGAGTCCCCTAGTTGTCCCTAAAATTTGGGCACAATTCGTGTCCATTTGGTGTCCGTATCGGACACGTATCATAATGGATAGGTAGGTGTTTGTTAAAATGCTTCTTAGGAATTTATTTTCGTATTTTGAAAAACTAATTTCATAGATCTCTAGATCTAGGTGTATGTAATAATTTTTGTGGAGACTGAAATTGATTTCGTGTCGATTTGTGTCGAATTTTGTGCTTGGACACGCAACACGGGGCTCGTTTGGGTGCCCTGCTGCCCGTGTCCTAGTTCTCACTGGACACGCCACTTCGTGACACAAAATTTGGCATGAACACTCCTTGGATGACTGACACGAGGCCTACAAAATTTCATAGGATCTTATTGACTGGTTAGGGAGCAATTCGACCCGCACGTAATTTGTACTGTCGTGCACTGACAGCTGAGACACGCACAGACACGTGCTCGTGTCTATGGTAGACACGTCGTGGACACATGTCAGGCTTCCCAATGTTGAGACCTATCCTAGGCGAACACGTGGGTGTGTGCACGTGACATGAAGTGTCGTGTGTCGTGTCCTACACGCGTGTGCACTCGTGCACGATGCTGTGATACACTGGGTGCACCCTATGTGTTTGAATTATTGTGGACACTTCTGTGTCATGTTTGTTGGACACAAAATGACTCAAAGGACATGTGCACATGTGTATCTAGGTTTACCAACCCACTGATTGTAATTTTACTGTGTTATTTGAATTCGAATCATTGAATTCCCCCAAATTCTGATACCTCACTGATTCACTGAACTGAAACGAGTTTTGGGTTTTTAAATTGCATTTTAACTAATTTAGTGATGCTGAATGATTAATGTAGGCTCACCTAAATGCATCTGGGATTAGCTAATATGTTGGGTTGTGTTCTGGCATGGGGATTTAGTTTGAATTGCTTTCGGGTTTGGGTTCTTAACTGATACACTGTTAGTTGTCGATTTTCCTTATACACAAATTCTGAACCTGAGAACTGAGCTATATGACCCACTATTTTCTCCTCTATGTTACACACACATTACTTGATATTTCTTGTCAGTTTATACATTGTATAATCCTAAAACCTGAGAACAGTAGATGCCACCTTACATTGTATTATTTCTAAGATCAATTACACACTCCCTAAACTAAATACTGTAACCTATCCTCACTGCACCCTCACACAAACACACACATCTACACTATCACTTTGAACACCTTGCATTACACTGGTTTGACACACTACTCTAAATCTGAGCACTGTTATCACAAATACACACACACACACACACTGTTATTCATTCACAGTTTTCTCTATGACACTACAACACCCTATAGCCCTGTCATATTTCACTCACCTACCTAAACACACATTGCATTGAACCCCCCTTAACTGGATATTAGTGTAAACCTAAGAATTATACATGTATTGATGTAACTGAATTGATTTCCCTTCCTTTTTGTAACTGATTTCCTTCCCTTTTGTGAACTGAATAATGCAACCTGAGATTGCTCCCTTGACACTCACTTGACACATCACTAGTTCACTCACAGTTAACACACACTCATAATTTCCCCCTCTCTACACATGTTCACACAATACTTCACCCTCTTGTTTTTTCTCTTTCATACCCTTTATGTATATGTAGTACATGTGTTGGTATTCACTCATTTTTCCCTTTTTATATATGTATGCCACACACATTGGCCCTCTTTCACCCACTCTTATCTCTTTATATGTAATATATACATTAATGACCTATATGTAAATATATATATATTATCTATATGCTTGATAATTAGTAATATGGTATATATATGTGTATGATATTTATATTAAATTAGTGTATATATAATGTGTGGGAATGTGTGATATAGACTATATATATGGCACCTAACCTATGTGTATGGCATGAATGCACATGTGGATTGGTGTAGATAGACTGGTATGACTTTGTGATATTCTGTGTTTGCTAGAATAGGCTGGTTAGGCTTAGTGAGACTTGTTTGGGTTAGGCTTGACCTAGTTGACCTAGTTTGACTAGAATAAGTTGACTAGAGTTGACCAAGGGTTGACTTTATCCTAGATTGACCCCAAACATCATGTAGATGCATTGTAGCAGTCTGTTATATTATTTTAGACTTGTAGTGACTTGTACTGTTCTATAGAAGATAAACACCACTCCTCGGACAGTAGATTCTCTTCAGATATTCAGGTTACCATGCGAGTATATTCTCTGATCATTTCATATCTTGTTTAGGATTATATTTTCTGCTTTAGATTATTTTACTTGATGCTGACACGTTGGTAACACGGATTAGTACTATATGGATCCCTTCATGAGATGTTATCCCCGTCGGGAGCATCAGATACTCTTGTCTTGTGTGTTTCACTTACATCATGTATCTCATGCTTATATTATCATGAATCTTCATGTATCAGCTTGTAATTCCTGTACTCTCATGAATCACAGAGCCTTCACGAATCTTCATGAATCACTATTGAATCATCCTTTATGGGCAAAGTAGTATAGTCATGAATCTTAACGTAACTTGACTGGATCCTTGTGTATTGATTGCGGATGGGGGAGTATAAATGAACATGTGAATAATTCCAAAGTAGTATAGTCATGAATCACCCTCCAGCTGTTCACATGTTTATCTTGTACTCTGAATCACTAGTCACTGATTAGTTCTCTATTATATTGTAGATATTTACTTACAATCTCTCTCTCTTTTATATCATGTTATTCTTTCGGTTTCATGTATCTTACTCTCTAGCATGATTATATTTCCTATTCTGTTATGATTTGTTGAGATGTATTGTGCTTGCTCCTGTCCTGACTGGACCTGTTGAAAATTTTACAAAGAATGATGAGGCTATGGTGTCTACCTATTATGGTGCAGCTTTAGACAACACTTGTGACTTGGACCCACTTGCAGTAGAGGATCTACCACCAGTGGTTTAGACTGCTAGCTTAGAATCTTACCTTGTCTTTCTTATTGATACATTATTGAATATACTGGGAGTTGTTTTATCTGGATGTTTGTGGAGACGTTATCATAGACACTTAGACTACTATCTGATTGTATCTCTATGGATTCATTTCGTTCCATATCTATCTTTTATCGTATTCTACCTTAGATGTGATTAAGACTGTATTTGCTATGTCACCTCCATTCGGAGTGTATACACTGTACATGTACCTTATGTATTGTTAGATGATTGACCTAGGACAGCGTTCTACCGCCGACACTACGGTTTAGGCTGGGCGTTGTTACGTACTCGTACCCTCACAGTGGGTGCGGGTCTTGATACGTTTTTAGTGGTGGCCCATGCAGGTCCAGTTTGTGTAGTGGTACTCGAACTAGAGTATCACTACAGCCTGTAGTAGGATTAGGATATTTTGAAGGTACTCAATTACACTAGGAAAAACTCCTTATCAGATTTCTTTTATCTAAATTCGCTGCTTATTGTCTTCCCTTGAATATAAACTATCCTCCTTTGATTTTTCGCTTCATTCTCAGTAATTGCTTCTTATTTTGATCTGTCTTCATGATGGATATGGAGACATGATCTCATCGCTCCGGTCCGGAGGATACTATCGAGAGGCTGGCCACCTCTCGTCCTGTTTAGCAGGGCCTCGAGATCGCAGCTCCTGTTGTGCCGACTCAGGTTGGCATTTCTGCTACATTGGAGGTACACCTCTGCCTGTACAGAGACCTTTCCCCGTCATTCCTGATTTCACTCAGCAGCAGCGGTTCTTCCAGCATTAGCAGCAGGCCAGGGGAACCAGCAAGGGCGAGCTTTTGCCAGGACAGTCGAGGATGCGTAGGCCATTGGAGATCTTGCTGCAGGTTCCGATCTTCTCGATTCCATTTTCGCAATTGCCTCTTATAACTATCTTAAAATTCGATTCCATCTGTTCTTTGTTGACTGATCAATTTTGTTCTGTTGTTCTTGTGTTATGTTTGTTTTTCTTTCGAGAAAAATTATATGGGCTAGGTCACCTCAGTTATGGGATCTAGAATCTTTGATAGTCGTGTTAGCTGGCATAGTGAGGACATATAGTCAGATTTTAGACGTATTTCTCGGGTGTGGGAATTTATGGTTTTTGCTTTCAAGCATACGACAATACGAAAATTTTAAATACCATAAATCTAGAGGTATGTACCTTAGTCAAGGACTCTGTGATTATCGTAGCATTGCTCACTAGCATGACGAAGACTCTGAGTAACATGATTTTAGATAGACGCATATGATTATCAGATTGTATCTTGAGAAGGTTTTTAAACATATCATCTCTATTATACCCTTCTGTTGTTATAAAATTGTATTCCATCATCAAATAACTTAGGATTAGGGACATTTTAGTTTTGTAGAGCTTATTCATATGTAGTTCTTTCATAGTGTAATGATATGATGACTTGTAGAGTGTTTGTACCCTAGGGATGATAGTTAGTATTAATATTAGAATAATAATCCATTGTAGATGATTCTCCTGATAAACTAGTTTCCATATAGGATGTTAGTATGTCTTACAGCCTTGATGATTTATTATTATTTTCTCTTACCCTTTCTAGTGAGGCACCTATGACCAGAGCATGTCCTTGAGTATAGTTGTAGTTTCACCTAAGACTGAGAGGTCTATATATATAGATAGATTGCAGATGATATTGGCATATCGGATATCGGTTGGTTGGTATCTATAGGCCATTGTTGTATAGGATATTGACATGTTGTTTAGCCCATATTTGGTTCAGTTTTCTATTTTAGTTAAGTTCTCTTGTGTTGAGTTCAGTCATGTTGATCAACCTTTATAGGCAGTGTGCAGACCCTTCATTAGAGACCCTGTTCCCTCGGTTCATACTATCTCAAGTTGTTCACTGCACTCAACTTTCATTACCTACCATATTGCATCATAGATTTCACTGGACCACTGTTCAGACCCCAATTATTGACTCACCAATATAACCATCAACCCCTTACCATATTCTGCATATCTGGAGAGTTAGTATCATGCATACTAGAGGTCTACACTCACCACTTGGGACAGTTTACTGTTCTATCCCAATACACCCTACAGTATCTGACCCTTCATTGGAATGATAGGTATGTGGTAGGGAGTGTGTGTTATTAGACTTTGAGTAGAGATGTGGTTATGAGAGTTGAATATATATAGTTTGTATATATATGTGATATATTTTGATTTGGTATGTAGCCTGCACTCATTTGCAGTATACTGCCTATTGTATTCCTTGTACACCAGTTTGGTTCACTTCTTTCAGACCACTGTCCTGCATGTAGTTAGTTCAGCCAGATAGAAAGGAGAGGCCAGGTTGATCTAGAGGCATGTTTCAGTCACCATGTAGGTTTACTTTCACTTTGACTTTACAAGTGGACCCAAATGTCCTGTCCTTTAGCTTATAATTTCAGTCTCCTTAGTACCATTCCTTTTTGCCTACACTGATGATTAAGACCATTCATCCTTAGCCTAATTTCCAAGCATTTGTTCAGTCCCTTATAAGTTTAGTCTACTTTAACCCTTTGATGATCAGTTATATATATATATATATATATATATATGATATACTTAGGGTATATGTAATGGGTTATTGTTCTTGAGCTTATGTATAGGTGGTATTGGGATTTGTGTGCTTAGATTATGGGTATTTAGTTATGGGTGACTTGATAGGATTTGGGAAGTTAAGAGTTAGTCTATTATAGAGTTTCTCTGTTTGCTAAATTCTAGTAGCCAATACCTAGATAGCTAGCATAGGTAAAATCCTAAGAAATTGACTAGTTGTTGACCATTGTCTATGTTTGACTTAGTTGACTGGAGATAGGATTAGAAGCAGGTTGTTGTTGTATTTGTTGATCATGTTTGATTATTTAGTAACTTGAGACCTTGCTTGTGTTTAGGTCGGAGACATGGTTTTCTGCGGATATCTCCGACTCGTGGTACTATACGTTTTGGTGGTGGAAAGCTTAGCCCGCGCTTCATCGGACCTTTCGTGATCAGTAGGAGAGTCGGTGACGTGGCATACAGGCTAGACTTGCCACCTGTACTAGTGGGTGTCCACAACTTATTCTACTTATCACAGTTGAGACGGTTCGTGGCTGACCCTAGCCATGTACTTGGTCATTCAAAGATTGAGGTAGGGCCTAATCTCAGTTATCCAGAGCAGCCAGTGGAGATTCTAGGTCGCCGAGAGAAGGTGCTAAGAAACCAGGTGATACCCTTGGTTAGCATCGCATGGAGGCATCATTCTCCAGGAGAGTCTACCTGGGAGCGGAAGGATGAGATGCGCGAGCGATACCCTTATCTTTTTGGACCTTGAGGTATAATTATCTATCCTTCTCATCAGTTTAGTTTCGTCTTTTAATTTCGAGGACGAAATTCTTTTAAGGAGGGTAGATTTGTCGCTACCATATTTTAGATTGAGGGTATTTTGGTCATTTGTGATTTTTTTGAAATTTAATTAATTTATTTAATTGGTGATTGTGATCTTGACTTTGACTAAGTTGAGACTTTGTAGACTAACTTAGGTTTTGACCCTAACCATGGTGACTAGGTTAGCATGGTGAGACCCTAGTCTAAGTTAAGTCAATCTAGGTTAGTCATTTAGAAATCATGGTTTGAATAGGAAGACTAGGGATTTGGTGCATGACCTATGACTTAGAATTAATTTCATGACTTGTTATTAAGCCATAAGCCCATGACTTAAGCCCAAATCCGAACCAACCGACCCATGACCAGCCATACTTGGGGTTTTCCTTTGCCTATAAGTATTCTCTTAAGTTGTTCTTGCCTCTTTTGTGCTTGACCTCGATTTTTGAAGGAAAGGTAAATCCCCATTTCCTAAAATCCTAATAAATTCATTTCAAATCCTCTCTGACTCTAGTCTTTTGCATTAGGTTCTAATTACTGTTTATTTATTGTTTTTGGAGATCCATCTCAGTTTTTGTGCCATTTGGAGCTTGGGAGTTGCTATTTGGAATCCTTCCATTTGGGGCTTTCTTTGAGTTTGACACTCAATAGGTAAACCACTCAAACCCATTATTTTTCCTGATTTCTTTGCATTTAGGGGTAGATCTAGGAGTCCCCTAGTTGTCCCTAAAATTTAGGCACAATTCGTGTCCATTTGGTGTCCGTATCGAACACGTATCATAATGGATAGGTAGGTGTTTGTTAAAATGCTTCTTAGGAATTTATTTTCGTATTTTGAAAAACTAATTTCATAGATCTCTAGATCTAGGTGTATGTAATAATTTTTGTGAAGACTGAAATTGATTTCGTGTCGATTTGTGTCGGATTTTGTGCTTGGACATGCAGCACGAGGATCGTTTGGGTGCCCTGCTGCTCGTGTCCTAGTTCTCACTGGACACACCACTTCGTGACACAAAATTTGTCATGGACACTCCTTGGATGACTGACACGAGGCCTACAAAATTTCATAGGATCTTATTGACTAGTTAGGGAGCAATTCGACCCACACGTAATTTGCACTGTCGTGCACTGACAGCTGAGACACGCACAGACACGCACTCGTGTCCACGGTGGACACGTCGTGGACACGTGTCAGGCTTCCCAACGTGTAGACCTATCCTAGGCGAACACGTGGGTGTGTGCACGTGACATGAAGTGTCATGTGTCGTATCCTACACGCGTGTGCACTCGTGCACGATGCTATGATACACTGGGTGCACTCTATGTGTTTGAATTATTGTGAACTGGACACAAAATGACTCAAAGGACACGTGCACATGTGTATCTAGGTTTACCAACCCATTGATTGTAATTTTACTATTTTATTTGAATTCGGATCATTGAAATCCCCCAAATTCTGATACCTCACTGATTCACTGAACTGAAATGATTTTTGGGTTTTTAAATTGTATTTTAACTAATTTAATGATGCTGAATGATTAATGTAGGTTCACCTAAATGCATCTGGGATTAGCTAATATGTTGGCTGGCATGGGGATTTAGTTTGAATTGCTTTCGGGTTGGGGTTCTTTACTGATACACTGTTAGTTGTCGATTTTCCTCATACACAAATTCTGAACCTGAGAACTGAGCTATATGACCCACTGTTTTCTCCTCTATGTTACACGCACATTACTTGATATTTGTTGTCAGTTTATACATTGTATAATCCTAAAACCTGAGAACAGTAGATGCCACCTTGCATTGTATTATTCCTGAGATCAATTACATACTCCCTAAACTAAATACTGTAACCTATCCTTACTTCACCCTCACACAAACACACACATCTACACTGTCACTTTGAACACCTTGTATTACACTGGTTTGACACACTACTCTAAATCTGAGCACTTTTATCACATATACACACACACACTGTTATTTATTCACAGTTTTCTCTATGACACTACAATACCCTATAGCCCTATCATATTTCACTCACCTACCTAAACACACATTGCACTGAACCCCCCTAACTTGATGTTAGTGTAAACCTAAGAATTATACATGTATTGATGTAACTGAATTGATTTCCCTTCCTTTTTGTAACTGATTTCCTTTCCTTTTGTGAACTGAATAATGCAACCTGAGATTGCTCCCTTGACACTCACTTGACACATCACTAGTTCACTCACAGTTAACACACACTCACAATTTTCCCCTCTCTACACATGTTCACACAATACTTCACCCCCTTGTTTTTCCTCTTTCATACCCTTTATATATATGTAGTACATGTGTTGGTATTCACTCATTTTTCCCTTTTCATATATGTATGCCACACACATTGACACTCTTACACCCTCTCTTATCTCTCTATCTCCCTATATGTAATATATACATTAATGACCTATATGTAAAAATATATATATATATATATATTATCTATATGCTTGATAATTAGTAATGTGGTATATATATGTGTATGATATTTATATTAAATTAGTGTATATATAATGTGTGGAAATGTGTGATATAGACTATATATATGGCACCTAGCCTATGTGTATGGCATGAATGCACATGTGGATTGGTGTAGATAGTCTGGTATGAATTTGTGATGTTGTGTGTTTGCTAGAATAGGCTGGTTAGGCTTAGTGAGACTTGTTTGGATTAGACTTGACCTAGTTTGACTAGAATAAGTTGACTAGAGTTGACCAAGGGTTGACTTTAGCCTAGATTGACCCCAAACATCATGTAGATGCATTGTAGCAGTCTGTTATATTATTTTAGACTTGTAGTGACTTGTACTGTTCTATAGGAGACAGACACCACTCCTCGGACAGTAGATTTTTTTTTCAGATATTCAGGTTACCAGGCGAGTTCATTCTCTGATCATTTCATATCTTGTTTAGGATTATATTTCCTACTTTAGATTATTTTACTTGATGCTGACACGTTGGTAACATGGATTAGTACTATACGGATCCCTTCATGAGATGTTATTCTCCTCGGGAGCATCAGATACTCTTGTCTTGTGTGTTTCACTTACATCATGTATCTCATGCTTCTATTATCATGAATCTTCATGTATCAGCTTGTGATTCCTGTACTCTCATGAATCACAGAGCCTTCACGAATCTTCACGAATCACTCTTGAATCACCCTTTATGGGCAAAGTAGTATAGTCATGAATCTTAACGTAACTTGACTGGATCATTGTGTATTGATTGGGGATGGGGGAGTATAAATGAACATGTGAATAATTCTAAAGTAGTATAGTCATGAATCACCTTTTTAGTATAGTCATGAATCACCCTCCAGCTATTCACATGTTTATTTTGTATTCTGAATCACTAGTCACTGATTAGTTCTCTATTATATTGTAGATATTTACTTACAGTCTCTCTCTCTTTTATATCATGTTATTCTTTCAGTTTCATGTATCTTACTCTCTAGCATGATTATATTTCCTATCCTGTTATGATTTATTGAGATGTATTGTGCTCGCTCCTGTCCTGACTAGACCTGTTGAAAATTTTACAGAGAATGATGAGGCTCTGGTGTCTACCCATTATGGTACAGCTTTAGATAACACTTGTGACTTGGATCCACTTGCAGTAGAGGATCTACCACCAGTAGTTTAGACTGCTAGCTTAGACTCTTACCTTGTCGTTCTCATTGATACATTATTGTATATATTGGGAGTTGTTTTATCTGGATGTTTGTCGAGACGTTATTATAGACACTTAGACTACTATATGATTGTATCTCTGTGGATTCATTTCGTTCCATATCTGTCTATCTTTTATCGTATTCTACCTTAGATGTGATTGAGACTGTATTTGCCATGTCACCTCCATTCGGAGTGTATACACTGTACATGTACCTTATGTATTGTTAGATGATTGACATTGGACAGCGTTCTACCGCCGACACTACGGCATAGGCTGGGCGTTGTTACGTACTCGTACCCTCACAGTAGGTGCGGATCGTGACACATATTTGTACTTTCATGTTTTTATATCATTTAAGTAAAAATTCTTCAACCTCAATGCATCCATAAAAGTTCTATAAGGAATTATATCTATCTAGGGTACAGTGCTTATTGAATCCTCTTATTCATAACAAGGCGCACGAGTTCTTCTAACTATATTCTTTCATATAGATGTTCACATTCTAATTAGGGAACCATAACTAGCTCTGGAATTCTATTATATGTTCTCTCAATTCACTTCAATCACTATGATTGAGAAGCACATCATATCCTCCTTACTAAACCAATTTAAACTTGTTATTCCTCTAACTCATCTCTAACATAGGTAATAGTGGAAGGGTTTAACCTAATGATTCCTAGGACCTTCCTTTTGTTAGGGTTAAGTCGCCTATATGTATTCCATGTTGCCACTGCGATCTAATCGGTCTATCTAGTAGAGGCGTCTATTCAGCACTACTTACCCTAAATAACTAATCCCTTTTAGAATACTTCATCACTACCTTCTATAATACAATTGAATATAACCCAATGGTTCATCAAGCACGAGTATTCGTCTTTCCGAAATAGAAAAAGGCGAGAATCTATGGTATGGAGTTCAAGAAAGATGATCGACTTCAATTTTTGAGTTCCAAGGACGATAAATGAATTCAAAAGAATTTTTAAGGCAATTGAGGATTGTGATCCTAATACTATATCCTATTGCAGGCTCGTTCGACACAATAACGTAACTGAGACGATATGTTCTGACTTGCATAGGCCACCACAAAAATATGTAATCTCCAATCCTAAAGTACGTAAGATTAGGAGTACGTAACATGCCAGCTACGTATTCAAGTGGACTCCAGTCTAGCTCGAATAAGTATAAGCTATTATGGTTTCTAAATCTATCTGTCATATCAACTAACATATATCTCAATTCATATGATAAATAAAAAATCAAAAATAAAAAATAAAAAAATATGTGTCTTAGTCTGCATCCGAGTAACATATATATCTGAATAGACCTTTAGAATAATATATGTCTATAAAACTAAGCTTAAGAGCAGAATGCAAATAATGGATAAATTATGAAATCACAATAAATAGCTGAATCAGAAATAATAATACCACCATGATCAGCGGACTAAACCTGCAAAACCAACTACCTGAAGAGATCACCATGTCCTCATAGGACATAATAAAATACATACAACATGCCAAAGTAATAGTAAAAATAAAATAAAATACCACTATTAAAGGGTAACTACTATAACCAACTAAGTGAAATACACGTGAGAACACTTTTTAGATATCTCAGGCTTCAGCCACTGAGGCTCACAAGCTCCTCAGCAGGCTATATCCTCCAAGGCATTGTGTCATGGTACCAAGGGCATACGAGTAAGTAACCCAAAAGCTCTGCTACAAAGACGACGATATATGAGTAAATTACCACCAAGTCCCAAATATGGAAACAAGGTCATACGAGTAAATATAGCCTGATATAGCGGTAATATTCTCACCACCCCATAGTCTAGAACTATCGAGTCGAGTAAATATCAAGTACAGTAATAAATCTAGTATCCTATCACGAAATCTGTAACCATGAATAACTCATGTAGACTTCGTATCATGATCGTTTAAATGTAATGTGGTCTATCGTGTCAATGAAACACGAAAAAAATACATTGCTATGCTTAGTGTCTATACCCGGTATCTACATGATGACATCGACATCCGAATCCACTTCGGACATTAAGTATCAACTAATCCTACATCTACAATATTTAGAACAATAAAATAAATGAACAAAAAAAATGTAAACATGTACTAAAACTTTTGCAAGCAACACTTGCCTGGAGGTTGCATGGTGATTAGACGATGCTCCGTAAGCGAACTCATCAACCCAACAGAAGCAACAAAAGTGAATCTTCTGCAAACATCTTCGGATAATGAAATGGACATCTCCATCAGCCTGGAATAAAAGAAATAACTAGGATAGGTTACCCATAAGTCCAATTCTAGATAGAAGGGCAAAACGATAATTTTGGGTCAAAATGGTGTCCGATGTTGGCCCCAAGTTGCACCAAAAATGTGCCAGGGCAAAGGTTGTCCAAATTCGACAAATAATATGCCAATTTTTGCCAGAATGATGTCACGAGTCCACTGGTGGTGTCAAATTTGGAATCCGATGTCCCGAGTCCAAAATTGGGATTTTACATGTTAAAAATTATGAATTTGAACGACCAACTTTGACATCGAATTCAACCAACCAAACGACACAATAATGAAATAAAATTTCTATCTCATGAAGGTGGCTATACCTGCTATGCAGCGGAGTTGGTGGCTCGCCAAACAAAGCTTCGACGAGGAAGAAACAAATCTACAAAATTGGCTCCACAAAACTGTTAAAATTAAACGTGATTTAAACACACAACTTAGTGGCCGATTTTGATCTATCAAACGATCGAACTAATGGTTGAAACTTGAGGAGAGTGAAGAGATATATATAGAGGTTGAGATGGAATAAATGGTCCGAAGATAATGGTTGGATCACCAAGAAAATATGTCCAAAGTTGCAGCGACGAACGACTTGCTGACTTCGAATTCTTGTGCATCACATCGGGGTTTGGTTCCAAATGCTGAAATTGACCATTATACAAATCATGGAGGGCGATGGTAAGTCGGATGGTATTGGGCTGGTGCTAGGGTGGTCGAGGCACGCGCATCGTTTGGTGGTTGCTGGCCGCTGCCGCTGCTGTAAATGTCGTACGGTTGTGTGCCGTTGAAGCTCTGATGCATGCGCGCTGGCCGGTACTGGCCTGTGGAGGCACTGGCTGCACGCACATGCTGGCTAAGGTTGGTGGCAGTCGACGCTCAGGGGTGCAGTAGTGCTGCCACCGCTGCGGCTAGCACTCGTAGGAGAGAGCAAGATTTACTAGGGTTTCTAATATATATATATATATATGTGTGTGTGTGTGTGTGTGTGTGTACACACACACACACACACACACACACATATATATGACACAACATGATAATAGAACGGGCTTATCTTTGTGCTTGGCAATGGCCAAGTCGATCGGTGATGATTATACTGGACCACCGTTGCCTGGTGAGAGCGAAGCAGTGCTGTAAAAACTCCGACGGATCCCCTTATGAGGAGTTCACACGAAGGTTGCTTGAAAACCTCAAGCGAGGGGCTTCCGAATCTACGGAACAATCGAGTCCATGACAAAAAAAAAAGAGAACAAATCTCAGAACTTAAAGAAGAATTTTATTGATTAAAAATTATTCTCCAATTGCATATAGAAGGTGCCTATTTATAGGACTTCTATGATAACCTAATCTTGATAAAAAAAATTCTTATCATAATCAAATAAAGATAAAACTTATATTAATAAAAGATAGAGTCAAAATATGAATCCCAAAAGAAATATGGTTCTTAACAACTCTATAAAATGGATAAAGCAAAAAAATAAAAGAAAAAAATAAAGAAAAAAATCCTAGAAGGATTTGGAATCCACACTACATCAGTATCCCCTGCTTCAAGAGAACTTGTCCCTGAGTTCTTCTTATTTCTCAAGGCCATTTTGACGTTGTCGACTGTCAACAATCATAACAGGCTTTCTTGTTGTGAAATAGTATTAGGAATATCGTTCAGTGCTAATAGATAGAGAGTGAGGCATCGGCCATCTTAAAGGAAGAAATATGTGTGCTCTTCCCCGATACACGACATTTTTGTCAAATTGCCAAGATCGACCGAGGATGATGTAGCAAGAGTCCATGTCGACAATATCGAATATGACTTCATCTTTATAGGACTTTTGATTGAAAAAAGTATGCGACAAACTTCAGAGATGACTATGGTGTACCCCTATTGAATCGAGCCAATCTTGTAAGGAGTCGGGTGTGCTTCTTGGCTAGTCTCATCTTCTCTACCATTGTTGTTGAAACAATATTCTTTGTACACCCGTTGTCAATGATGATGTCACATAACTTGTCCTTGACCTTGCCTCAGGTTCGGAAGACATTGTAGCGCTAGGGTGGTTCTTCAATCTTTGGGGCTAGTAGTAACCACCTAACGAAGCACACTACATGTTCGTTGTCATCTTCGGAAAGGACCTCTTCTTCTCTTGGATGTTCTTATTTCCTCTCCTTGTCTTTATAGTCAATAAAGACAACTTGTGCTCTGAGGGGGCAGTTATTGGACAGATGTCCAATTTTATTGCAATGGTAGTATAACGCTCCAGTTCCAAAATACGTAGGACCAGGTATATGAATACATGGCAGCAGTATGTCACTAATAGGCCACACTACCTACCAAGCCCATTAGCTAATGTTTAAGTTGTAAATCATGATAACAACCCAAAAATACAACACAGTACGCAGGTATATAACTAATCACATCCACACAGAATATATAACTGTCCACGAAGTAATCAAGTCCAATAAGATAAAAATACCAAATGTCCAGCAGTAAATGAGATAATAAATGTGCGGGGAAAAAGAACATTCTGAAATCACAGAAAAGAGAAATAAAGTAATAGTCAACCACAAGTCTGCTGAACTGAAAGGAAATAAAGTAGCAAGTCTAAACAAAATAATGACATGATCACGAAAAATCTTCTGCCACCATCTTGTCCTCCTGGACCAGTACGTCTCCGGTCTCATATCCCGAACCATAAATCTCAGGGTAGTCTTCAGCTCGTTTAAGCCTAGAGAGATCACCAGGTCCTCAGGAGACTACCAAGGTACATAAAATACATGGCAAGGTACAGATATATAAAATATGATCTGTGGTAAACTAATATATCCAGTATACGTACTTTGCAAGTGAGAACATGTACTGAAATATCATAGACCACTGAGGCTCACAAGCTCCCCAGCAGTCTATTGCCCCAAGCACCGTATCATGGAACCAAGATCAAACTAGAAACAAATGTCAAAGCTCTGCTATAGAGACAAAGACACACTAGAAAAAATAGGCCAACTAGTAAATAGTCTGATACTGCAGTCACATTCTTCCATCCCATGTCTAGAATCTAGCAAGTCAAGTCAATTATACTCTATCAAGAAATAAAAACAATAATAACTCTATCAATCTAATGCAAAGTTATCACCATGAATAATCATATAATCTCGCAACATGAACGTGTCAGTGTCCTATGGTCATTCATGTCATTGGACACGACATGAAGCACGTACTGCCTATGTCAATACTTGGTGTCAATAATATGACATCGGCACCCGTCTTCGAAACGGACACTAAGTATCAACGATCCTACGTCATGCTATTGCTAACACTATAAACAATAAGAAAATAAAAAAAAACAATTCGTAACCAAAGCAAGGTACACTTGCCTGCAACCTCTGTCTGGGTGTACGTTTGATCAACTCCAATGCCTCCGTTACTCCTGCCAAGTTCATCTATAATAATATACTATTATTAATACTTTCTAACTACTTACTGTAGAAGCATGGAGTTTCAGGCGCATCTAAGGCCGAAACTCCTATGCGCACTAAATCTCATGTGCCAGAAATCAACAAGCGCCAGGAACAGAATACTTGGCGCAGCAGAAAACAAAAAGGAAGTAGCGACATATAAATGGGACTTTTATTTCATATGAAAGTCTATTACATGTCTTTTACAAAGAAGAATTCTTTTACAAAAGAGAAAGAAAATCCTAAAAGCTACAGTCAAACGCAGAGCTATAGCCAGGCGCATCACTTCAACGTACAACCAGGCACATCACTCAAGTGCTACAGCCAGGCACATCATTCCAGCATCTCAGCGTATGTGCATCCCCGTGTATAGTCAGAGCGAATCACTCATTCGTCAGCATACGGGCATTCTAGCAGGAGGAGTGGCTCTTCTAGCCTAACAAAATTGGGGAACGATAGCCCCGACCAGCAGCTTTTCCAGCATAACAAAAATTGGGGAACGATCATCCGGATCTTCGGATGCAACAAGCACCTTCAGCCTGTGTCGGGACATGACAATCCCGATATTTGGATGCAACAGGCACTTTCACAGGGTCGATGGTGAAAAAACAATTCGGCATATCTTCGTCTTCGGAAGGAGTTCATCGTCAACTCGCCAAGGCAAGGGACCGATCGAGTTCGTCACCATGAAGGAAAGCTAAGTGAAATAAGAAACAAAACTCTTCACAAAGCTATTTATAGGCCGGGGCAACCCTCGCCCATGCGCCAAGTGGCAGTCTCCTCATATTCTGTATAATAAATTTGTATTTATGACGATGAATCTGCCTCTTCGTATTCAACCAAGTCAAAACAGTCATTAACGCCTCGAATAACTCAACAGACGGGCCAATATGGATGCACCATGCGGTAGATGCGCCGTCAGCACCATACGCTCCATACTGATGCACCCAATGGGACACAAACTGATGCGCCCACTTTAACTTATCACCCATCAAGCATTTAATGCTATATGACAGAGTCGGTAGCACGCTTCCCGAAGACTGAACAGTTGATAGCTTTTTACAGAAAACGAAGAGCCGCCAATGTCATCTTCATCATTACATTTTATCGGCTACAGTTATCCTTGCCACGTGGCCGACCGATCACCTATATGTGCCTCTACAGCCATGCGTCTAGCAATTTGCATGCGTCTCAAAAGCTATGCGCTCCCGACTTACTCCTGATCCCGAAAGATAGAAGTTAAGTCCCTGCATGCGCCTCCACATCCATGTGCCCAAAAATTTGCATACGCCTCAAAAGCCATGCGCCCCCAACTTACTCTTGATCCCAAAAGACAGAAACCAAGTCTCTGTATCCACTTCCACAGCCATGCGCCCAAAAGCCCTGCATGCATCTCAGAAGCCATGCGCCAAGACTTGTCTGTGACCTCTGAAAGTTATAGACTAAGTCGCCCCTTGTACCAGATCCTAGGCACATCCTGACAGATCACCCTCCACCAAATTCGAGATCTTTGAGGCATGAACACGCGCCACATGTTATTTGACTCAGTTCTGCCCAAGAATGGGCGTTAACCACCCAAGATCTCAGCAACAGACGAATCTTCGTGACTGCCATGTGTCAGCTCCACCGCAGCCCAACAGAGCAGTTCAGCAGATTCAGCTCCGACTCAGGGCACATCGTTCATGCGCCCCACAGCATCAGCCACGTGGCATTTTTACGTACAGGCGCATCCTATATATATGCACATGAGCAGACCAGTCTGCTGCCTATAAATAGAAGGACCATTCCTTCATCCACAGACGCACAAAGAAAAAATAGAAGATCATATCTACAGACAGAAACGAGAAGAGAGACACTTAACGTCTCCTTCTCCTCAAAATGCTCTGACATCCAGTACAACCCAGACCGTCAGAGAGTCCAGGATCGTCGTCAGATCGTCAACAGAGTCAATATATTACCACTCGCTCCACCGATACAGTTTCCAGTTAAAAACAAAAGGGTACTCCTAGGACTACGTCTAAGTCCTACATTGTATACTGTTCTATTTGTAATTGAAATACCAAGGTTTATCAATCAAAAAGACCTTGTTTTGTTTGTAACTGAAATACAGCATAACGCTCAGCCTGAGGAAGCCCCTGTCGAAGTAGCACCTCCCGTCACTACCTCGGTTGCTCAAGGTGAAGGTCCTTTCCAACTTCCAGTAGCTAACAAACATAAGCATAAGAAGGGCCACTTCGATATGCCTCTACGAAGAGACAACACTTCGTGGTTAACTAGACCCCACAACTTTGACATACTGGCACAACTTGCCAGTACTCCAGCTCAGCTGTCCTTGTTCGAGCTCTTCCGCCTGTCTAAAGATACTCGGGAGGCTCTCTACGAAGCCCTGAAGGAAGTTGAGTCTTTCATCAGTCAGGTCAAGCAGCCTGAGGATGATCCAGTAGCATGTCCACACTGCCATAGTGTAGGGAAGATCATCCCCAATATCACATTCACTCTACAAGACATGCTACTCAAGAACAACTGACACAACAGACCGCTGTATTACACAAGATATGTTGGGGCCATCAAGGTGGATCGAATGCAGATCGACCCAAGGTCTTCTCTCAGCATCATCCCCCGGACTGTGATTCAGACGTTGGGAATCCTAATGCATCGCCTGACAGCGTCTCATACTACAATCAGTAGCTTCAACGCCAGCAAGAGTGAGCCGCTGGGCAAGATTCGACTGAAGTGTCATATCGGTGATCTCCAGACCGAGGTAACTTGTTATGTCGTGGATGCGGACGTCAACTACAACATCCTGTTGGGACGACTGTGGCTATACGAATACATGTTGGTGCCATCTACTCTCCATCAGTATATGAAGTATGTATCCACCAACGGCATAGTCAGAACAGAGTTTGCTGATGTCGATCCCTTCAGGGGGATTGAGGCCTTCTTCACTGACTCTGACCTATACAAGTCGATGCACCTAGAAGATGAAGCCAACGATGCCGATGACGAAGCCGAAGCCGAAGCCGAAGCTGATTTGGAGGCAGAAATGATAATCGATGATCCTCTGAAAGTGTGACTCAAAGGGAAGCCACCTCAAACACCGCCTCCTTTAGTGGTCAAACTTTGCGGAAGAGCACCAACTTCTCAGGGCCATACAAATACTGAAGCCCCTTTGAAGATACGACTCAAGGGAAAGTCTCCCCAAGTGACGGCTCCCCTTGTAGCAAAACTATGTGGGAAGGCACCAGTCACCGGAACACCAACTGAGACACCTCTCAAGGTGTGACTTAAAGGCAGACCTCCTCAGTCCTCAGCCCCTTTTAAGCTACAAAAGAAGGCTCATGTATCTCTATCGGCACCAGAGCCGACAAATGCCACTCCCGATGGGTTCTCCCGAACCACCTCAGGTTACTCCAGTACTCACTGACGAAGAACTGGGAGAGTACATATCCGCCAATGTGGATGCATCGTCTCTTGATGATGTAATCCCTCGGGATAAGATCCCATATTTTATCAATAAAAGGGTGTCTTTTAATTATTCTAGTCTTCCACATTTGAATGCCATGTACACTCTAGATAATATTCTATAGTAATTGCAAACACAAATAACTACTGTTAATCATGTAAATCGAGTCATCCTGTACCGAGGAGTCTGTTATATAGTCCCGCCTCGGAACTAGGATGAGAAACCTATCATCTTCGGCAAAGTCGAGCGTCACCAAGACCTTCCACCGACGGAGCCAGAACTCGACACCGGCAGAATACAAATTTATCGGTACAACGATCGAGCCAAGTATCTCATCCAAAAGATGGGCTACAACCTGAAAAGTGGCCAGGGTCTAAACTATGGTAAGGGCCGATGTCTTCCCTTTCGACTCCATGTTTCGAAAGGGAAGCCACAAGACTATTATCACCGTACTCGACGGGGGGTGGGCTACATCACGCCCCCAACAACCCCAGAAAGTTCAGAAGCAGAAGATGTCGCACATTCACACTCGTCTGAGGCTTCAACTTGGGACTCCGACACCAGCGTCGGCCCAATCTTCAGGAAGGTGCTGTCAGCTAACATGACATCTGTACATCTTTCAGAAGATGAAGACGACAATCAAACAATAGAGTTCTTCGAAGAAGAACCCGGGGCTCAATGTCTAGGTGCACAATGGGAATCTCGCTTTGAACTATGGAAACCCCCTACTGAAGGCGAAGTCGAGCAGATCGACCTTGGGGATGGATCTTCATCCAAACCTATCTTCATCAACAAGAGCTTAGCAGGAAAGGACCGAGAATCTTTGGTCTAACTGGTCAAAGAATACATCAATGTTTTTGCCTAGAGCTATGAAGACATGCTGAGACTCGACCCACAAGTCGCAATGCACAAGCTTAATGTCTTATGTGACGCTAAGCCTGTTAAGCAGCAACAGCGAAGGTTTCGTCCCAACATCATGAACGCTATCGACAAAGATGTAGTTAAGCTCCTAGACAGCGGGTTTATTCGTGAAGAGCAACATCCAAACTGGGTGGCTAATATCGTTCCCGTCAGAAAAAAGAATGAGAAGATCCGGGTCTGCATCAACTTTTGGGATCTCAACTCTGCTTGTCCGAAGGATGAATTTTCACTCCCGATCACCGACGTAATGATCGACAACACATGTGGCTTCGAGAACATGTCCTTCATGGATGGGTACTCAGGCTACAACCAGATCAAGATGTTCCCAGACGACGAAAAACACACGTCGTTCAGGACTCCGAAGGGGGTTTACTGCTACACAGTAATATCCTTTGGCCTAAAGAATGTCGGTGCCCCATACCAAAGAGCTATGAGCACCATCTTCCGCCAGCACCTCCGTAAAATAGTTGAATGCTATATTGACGATATCGTCGTCAAGAGCCGTCTTCGAGGCGATCACCTCCAAGATCTGAAGACAGTCTTCGATCTCATGCGGGCACATCAGCTCAAGATAAACCTCGCCAAATCCTTCCTTGGTGTTTCCAGTAGAAAGTTCTTGGGCTTCATTATCACTGCAAAAAGCATCCATGTCGACCCCGAGAAGACTAAAGCTATCCTTGACATGGACCCTCTGAAGAACCTTAGAGAACTTTGAGGCCTGCAGGAACATATCGCATACATCCGAAGGTTCATCGCGAACCTTTTCGAGAAATGCCAGCCCTTCACCAAGCTCATAAAGAAGGAAGTCTCCTATGTCTGGACGGAAGAATGTCAGAAAGACTTTGACAATATTAAAGCTTATCTGACGAGCCCTCCAGTCTTGGTGGCACCTATCGCAGGCAAACCATTTCTACTCTATGTTCGCGTAATAGACTATTCCTTTTGTGCTTTGTTGGCCTAGAACAATGATGCGGGCCATGATCAGGCCATCTATTACCTCAGCAGGACAATGGTCAGGGTCGAACACCGGTACAACCCCGTCGAAAAGAATGTCTAGCTCTAATGTTCGCCATCCAGAAAACTCGCCATTATGTCTCGGAACAGACAATTCATGTCATCTCCCGGGTCAATCCGCTCAGATTTCTCATGACTAAGCTAGGAGCGGTAAATTCCCAATTAGCTACTTGGGCGATACTATTGATACCATATGACATGGTATTCGTCCCGCAAAAGGCTGTCAAAGGCCAAGCACTGGCCGACTTCCTAGCTGTGCACCCAATTTCGAAATCATCCCGACTCTATGAAGACATTCCAGATGAAGTGCGAGAATCAAACACCACCGAAGAGAACCCCGTTTGGTGGATGTTTTTTAATGATGATTCAAGAACAGGCCCCAAAGGCCAGATCATCGCAGGAGTGGGTAGTCCTGATATCCGTCGATAAGCTGGTCTTCTAGTGTGCCTATTCCCTTTCAGAGTCGTGCTCCAACAACGTTACAGAGTACAATTCTCTCATCATGGGACTCCAGTTAGCAAAGCAGCTGGAGGTAGAATACCTCGAGTCTTACGGTGACTCAAAACTTGTTGCCAATCAAGTTCGAGGACAATACGAGGTCCGCCATGAAGACCCAGTCCCTTATCACAAAGCAGCGTTGGACATCATCTTAACCTTTACTGAATTCTTCATAGAACATATGCCTCGGCTACAAAACTTGGAGGCTGACGCTTTTGCTGGCCTCGCGGCCTCATTGGCAGCGCCCATCGGGACTCAACACTTTATTACAGTGGTGGGTCAGGATTTGGCTTACCCCAAAAACAATCTGTGCATGCGAATAAATCATGCCATGACTACTGACACTAGCATCAACGTCAGAGACTGGAGATTTTCCTTTATCAACTATGTCGTCTATGGGATCCTCCCTGAAGACCCGAAGGAAGCAGTCTCAGTCAGAAGACGCTCGCTCCGATTCTATTACGATACAGCCACCAAAATGCTGTTCCGACGCTCCTATGATGGACTTCTCCTCCGATGCCTATCAAACGAAGAAGCAGCCGAAGCTCTTCGAGAAGTTCATGACGAAACATGTGGAGCCCATCAACCAGGTCCTAAACTACAGGATCGACTTTGACGCATGGACTATTATTGGCCCACCATGATGGTCGATGCCGTCGAGTATTCAAAGAAATATCGTGCTTGACAGCTACATGCCGACTTCATCTACAAACCGTCAGAGCCTCTACATCCTACGATCGCCTCTTGGTCATTTGAAGCCTGGGGCATGGACATAGTGGGACCTATCACCCCTCCCTCATCCAGGGGACACCGCTTCATCCTAGAAATCACCGACCACTTCTCTAAGTTGGCACAAGCTGTACCACTGACAGAGGTAAAAAGCTCAAAGGTGATCGGCTTCATCAAGCATCACATCGTCTACCGTTTCAGGGTACCCCGGAGGATCATCCACGACAATGGTCCACAATTTATCAGCCATACGTTTGACAGATTCTACGACAAGAATCGCATTTAGAATGTGGCATCAACTGCCTACAATCC
Organism: Iris pallida; assembly: GCA_029216955.1. Classification (NCBI taxonomy): domain Eukaryota; kingdom Viridiplantae; phylum Streptophyta; class Magnoliopsida; order Asparagales; family Iridaceae; genus Iris; species Iris pallida. The sequence continues at coordinate 24,839,473 of JANAVB010009598.1, forward strand.
GATAGCAAACGGATTGGCTGAAGCTTTTAATAAAACCATCGTTAAGCTACTCAAAAAGGTCATGTAATCCAACAAGCGTGACTTGGATGAGAAGCTTGGTGAATGCTTTTGGGCCTATCGTACGACGGTACGGACTCCGACGGATAACACACCATTTTCGTTATTCTATGGAAGCAAAGCAGTACTGCCTCTAGAGATCCAGATACCTTCACTCCGAGTGGCGATCACGAACCAGCTGATTGAAGAAGATAATCAATATCGTCGTCTACAAGAGTTGGAAGCGCTCAATGAAAAATGCCTCTTGGCTCAACATCGCATCGAACTTTATCAAGCCCGTATTTCACAGGTTTTCAACAGAAGAGTCAAACAGAGAACTTTCCAAGATGGCGACCTGGTTCTGGCAGTCAGGAGACCGATGGTGATGACTCACAAGACACCGGTAAAGTTCGAACCCAAATGGGAAGGACCCTTCATTATAGAGACGGTATATTCAAACGGTGCTTACCCTCTCGCTCAACCTAATGGGGACTTGTTCATGATGCCTATTAACGGCAAGTTCCTAAAGAAGTACTACTCCTGACATCCTTTAGAATATATTTCACTCTCCCTAGTAAGAAAATTTGTGAACTTGACAAACCAAGTTCATGCCCCTCCTTTGACAATCACATGATCCTGGAACCCAGTTGTTCTGTTACATCCCCAGTAGGAGAACAACCATGTCCACATCACCTCTGAGTTGCTTCTCTACACCCCATAAAGCAAAATTCTACATTAAGTAGGATCATGCTCATTACTATATTTACCATGTCCATATTACCTCTGAGTAAACATCCCATACAATAATCCCCGTATTGTTGTACGTCAATCACAGAACATCCACGTCCACATCACCTGTGAGTTGTTCTATACATTTCTACAGAGTTCATTCCTACCACGTCCATATTACCTCTGAGTAGGAAAGCTCTACCATTAACCCATATTTACTACATCCATACTACCTTTGAGTAAATATGTCGGTTTCCTCCATTCTCAACTTATTATCTGTACCAAGAAACCAAGGTGCGCAAAAGATAATAGGTCCACCAAAAGATCACAAGATTCATCACAAAAATGAACAAAGCAAAAGGTTCTTCATTTCTTCATTTACGCAGGAAGTAGAGGATTACATCGACATCAAAAAGAAGCAAAAACTACATCTTCGGATCTCAAAGAAAAGAAGCACTAAGACAAAATAGGGAAACTTTATTCATATTCCCGGAAATGGCGATTGCAAAGCAACCTATGAATCCTCACAGCAAGGGATCATAGTTGCGTTGAGGCATGTACCACTCCCTCAGCCACTTTGTATATGAAGGCTCAATCTGATTGAGGACTTCTGTAGGGACAGGAGGGTTACTCCCGATGCTACTACTATCTGACGGTGGCTCCTCCTTAACTTCAACCTTAGGAGCAATCTCTTTCCTGATGGTCATCAGTTCTTCTTTGACCTCAACCTTTGGTAACACCTCCTCCTTAACGGTCACCAGCTCTTATTTGACGAAAGGAGGCAGTATCTCTTCCTTCACGAGAGCCTCCGCCTTCAGCATAGATACTGCAACAGAGTCAAAGAAAAGTTAGCAAAAAGACTTATAAGCTCAAAACAAGCATCTGAGGTGCATCAACAAATCTGGCGCATCAATTGGGTTGAAACCCATGCGCACGGATATAACATCATCAAAGGCGCACACACGGGACCGAGGCCCAGGCACATTTGAAGTGAAGCTTCGGCGTATCATCAGGACTTAAGTCCATGTGCGTCAGCAAAGGGGGGCTTTGGTGCATCATCAGGACCTAAGTCAATGCACGTCAGCAAATGGAGATTCGACGCATCATCAGGACCTAGGTCCATGCGCGTCAGCAGAAGGACTTAAGTCCATATGCGTCAGCAATGGGAAGCCTAGGGTGTCAATGGGGATGTGACTCATTTTAGTCACACCCACGTCTCCAACAGTGTTGTAACAAAGTGAAGGATCACCCATCGATCACCGCCGGTCGAACGTCGATGTGCATTGCTACGACGATGGGAGTGTCCTCCACATCGACCTCCACGAGCTCCTTGTCCTTGCCCCTTCCTCGGCCAGCACCGCCACAGGGAGTCTTGGGAGCCATCTCTCTAAAGAATCTAGGGTTTTCGAAGTGTCTAGAGGAAGAATGAGAAGGAGAAAACAAAAGTAGAAGACTCTATCTCTCACAGACGCCTATTTATAGGCATGAGCTACGTGTGTGAACCGATAAAAGCTGACATCAGCAAAAACTCTTCGGGTCTCGTAAAACTGACGGCTGTATATCTTCCAAAAGATTATCATTAATCTTCCAAAATTCGAGGCATTATTTTTTTGCTTAAAATCAAGAAGAACATGAGCCCCCACAGCAATGCGCGAAGCGATCATGCGCCCAGAAGAGCCATCCACCCAGATGAGGATATGCTCCCAGAATAACGACTACCCATGCTTCTTGTTCAAAGTATTCCAAAACTTGGCAGAAAACTTTAGAAACTTTGAAGGGGGTCTTGTAGAAGCATGGAATTTCAGGCACATCTAAGGCCAGAACTCCTATGCGCCCTAACTCTCATGCACCAAAAATTAACATGCGCCAAGAAAAGAATATTTGGCACAACAAAAAACAAGAAAGAAGTAGAGACATATAAATAGGGCTTTTATTTCATATGAAAGTCTATTACATGTCTTTTACAAAGGAGAATTCTTTTAGAAAAGAGAAAGAAAATCCTAAAAGCTACAGTCAGGCGCAGTGCTACAGCCAAGCGCATTACTTCAACGTACAACCAGGCGTATCACTCAAGTGCTACAGCCAGGCGCATCATTTCAGCATCTCAACATATGTACATCCCCGTGCATAGTCAGAGCGAATCACTCCCTCGTCAGCATATTGGCACTCTAGCAGGAGGAGTGACACTTCTAGCCTATCCAAATTGGGGCACGATAGCCCCGACCTGCGGCTCTTCCAGCATAACAAAAATTGGGATACGATCGCCCCGATCTTTGGATGCAACATGCACCTTCAGCCTGTGTCGGGACACGACGATTCTGATATTTGGAGGCAACATGCACTTTCATAGGGCCGATGGTGAAAAAATAAACTCGACGCATTTTCGTCTTCGGAAGGAGTTCATCGTCAACTCGCCAAGGCAGAGGACCGATCGAGTTTGTCTCCATAAAAGAAAGTTAAGTAAAATAAGAAAAAAAAACTCTTCACAATGCTATTTATAGGCTAGGGTAACCCTCGCCCATGCGCCAAATGGCAGTCTCCTCATATTCTGTGCAATGAATTTGCATTTATGATGATGAATCTGCCTTCTCGTATTCAACCAAGTCAAAACAGCCATTAATGCCTCGAAGAACTCAACCGACGGGCCAATAAGGATGCGCCATGCGGCAGATATGCCGTCAGCTCCATGCGCTCCATACCGATGTGCCCAATGGGACACAAATTGATGCGCCCACTTCAACTCGTCATCCATCAAGCATTTAATGCTATGTGACAAAGTCGGCAGCATGCTTCCCGAAGACTGAACAGTTGACAGCTTTTTACAGAAAACGAAGAGCCGCCAACGTCATCTTTATCATTACATTTTGTCGGCTACAGCTGTCCTTGCTACGTGGCCGACTGATCACTTGCATGCACCACCACGTCCATGCACCCAGCAATTTCCATGCGCCTTAAAATCCATGCGCTCTCGACTTACTTCTGATCCTAAAAGTCAAAAGTTAAGTCCCTACATGCGCCTCCACAGCCATACGCCCAGAAATTTGCATACGTCTCAAAAGTCACGTGCCTCTGACTTACTCTTGAGCCCAAAAGACAGATGCCAAGTCACTGCATGCACTTCCACAGCCATGCGCTCAAAAGCTCAGCATGCACCTCAGAATCCATGCACCCAGACTTGTCTATGACCTCTGAAAGTCATAGACCAAGTCGTTGTTACGACCCGTACCCACCGTGAGGGTACGAGTACGTAACAGCACCCAGCCTACGCCGCAGTGTCGGCGGTAGAACGCTGTTCTAGGTCATGAACTATAACTACATAACATAAATATACTCTCCAAAAGGAGGCCAACACAGAGGTACAACTCAATCACAATCTAAGGTAGAATATAGCATGATAGAAATAGATAAGAAATCCTCAACTGAGGTACAGCAGAATGAAATAACAGAGTCTCAACAACTACCATTCTAATATCTCTAAAATATACAACTCTGAAAATAAAGACAACAGCTAAACACGAAAGAAAGAACAGTCTAAGCTATAAACACTATGCAAGGTATCATCCTGAGCAGCTGCCTGAACCTCCCCAGGGGTCCAGTTCGCGAGTGTCAACTAGGCAAGCTCCAAGTAAGGGGTCCAGGGTTCCTCATCATCCTCAGTAAAATTTTCAACAGGTCCAGTCAGGACGGGAGCGAGCACAAAACATCTCACGCAGTTCATATCAAGTTAGAAAATATAAAGCATGCAATAGAGTAAGGTACATGAAACGCTGAAAGAAGAATATATATAAAAAACAGTAGAGATTTGATAACAGGAAATATCTATATATGATAAGTAAGAACTGTAAGCCAACTATAATTTAGAGTACAATATGGTTATGCAAACGGTCTAGGACAATGCAATGGTAACTCCATTGTACGTGGGTGTACAATAGACATATACAATAGTTATACAATGTTGTACAATAGGATTTGAGTACATAACCAATTCTACTCTCCCTCCCCAATCAATACACAAGGATCCACTCCAGTTATGTTATCTTATGCAATAGTGTACAATGTTATACAATGGATGTACAATATTATACAATAGATGTACAATGTTATACAATAGTTGTACAATGTTATACAATAGTGTACAATGGTCTATCCTTGGAACTTATGTGATAATGAGAGTACAATATACAATGAGTATACAAGGATATGGGTATTCAATAAATATAATATGTAAGTGAAACGCACATCACAATATGTATTTAGTGAATACAAGGGGATAATATCTCAAAAGAAGATCCATATAGTACCAATCCGTGATAACAATCGTGTCAGCATCAAGTACAGTAATCTAGAGCAAGAATGTAAATCCAGACAAGTATGAAACGGTCAGAGAATGTACTCGCCTTGTATCTGAATGTCTGACGTAAATGTACTGTCCGAGATGAGGTACCTGACTCCTAGTTAGAGCAACACAAGTCAAAATGTATACAGGAGATGATTAATGTAATCTACTATGCATCTGCATGCTGTTTAGATCAAACTAGAGTAATGTCAACACTCAGTCAACTCTAGTCAACTAGACTAGTCAAACTAGGTCAACTAGGTCAAGTTCTAGCCCAAACAAGTCTAACAAGTCTCACTAGGCCTAACCAAGCCTAGTCTAGCAATCACACACCAATCACAAGGCTATACAAGCCAAACACAAGCCATCACATTCAACATTACACAAAAGAGAAAGAAGGCTAGCATGTAAAGCTATGCGTGTGTGAACATAGAGGTGTATATGAAAAGAGAAATCAACACTAGTTACACTACACATGGTATATAGGTTAACCATCTACATATACATTGCCTTATATTACACATGCATCAATCCATATATTTATATAGCTATATATTAGAGGGAAAATGACATGCATAATAGTGTATTCATCAAGACGTGTGTGTGTGTGTACTAACATGTGGGTAATGTGACAATGTGTGATAGCTAAAATTGAAATAGGAAAACAGTTGCATACATTAGTTGCAATGGGTATGAGTGTGTGTGTTAGGCACTTGTGTGTGGATGTGATAAGAGGGTAGTCAACAAGTGAGGGGCTGTATGGGGTGAATTGGAGGACTGTCATGGACAGCTATAGGACAGCCAGGAGGGGACTATTTTAGGGGGTTATTAGGACAGCATATGGGGCTCTAAATGGGACAGGCTTGTGGAGTGATAAGGACTGGTTTAGGACAGCCATGAGTTGGTTAAGGGGGTTTGGTTAAGGGCCAGTTTTGGACTATTTTGAACTGATATTTGGGTAGCTAAGTAGGCTAGTAAGGGACTAGTATAGAGGACTGAACAAGGCTAAAATTATGGACTAAAACATGGGGCTTCTAGGACTGTTATGTAGGGGGTTTTGGGACTGACATATAGGGGAGTTTAGGACTGTATCATAACAGTGAACTAACAATATGGTTCACATGACGGTATGGCATGGCAGAGGATATCATGGAATAGGAAACAGTGAGTGAGTGATGTGTGTATTTGTGTGTGGGAGTGTGTAGTTGTGTGTTCAACACATGAGGGTGTAATGGTGGATAGGTTTTAGGAATGTGACAGTGTAGAGTGACAGTTATGAAGGAAGGAATCAACTTGGGTATTAAGAATGGGAAATCAAATTATTTCTCAGGTTTCATCCCACATTCAGTGCAATGTAATCAAAACCAATTCCTAATCTATTCTCAGATTTCCACATAATAACAGGAAGTGAGAAACAGTCTCAAGTTTCAGGATTAGCAAACAATGTGGAACCATGTGTGTGTCAGTGTCGAATTGGGTAGCTAATAGTGAGTGACAGGGAAATCAGTTTTGCATATCAAACTAAAGCTAACAACAGTTCACAGTGAAAAAAACAGGCAACACAAGTCAACTATACATCAACAAAAACTCTTAAACCAACATTTAGTATTTCTAATACATATGTAATAGAATAAATTTAGGTAATTAAACAGGGAAATTAGTGAAGGGAAATCTATTCTCAGTTGTGTGTGTCCATAGATTAGGTTCTCAGGAAATCTCAGGGTTCAGAAATTAGTGAAAGAAAATCAGAGGGAAACTCTTAGGTTCTCCGAAAATCTCATTTTCCAGTTTTTTTTCAGACAACACTCAAATTCCTATATAACCAGAAACCTAAATCCATATGTACCAAAACTCAAAAATAGAAACCAATACCAATTTGTGAAAAATTCAGAAAACAAAGTATCAACAACAGTTCAGCTCAGTATCAGTCCTATACATTACCTTCAAATTTGAATCCCCAAATCAATTGCAAACAACCCAACTAATGTGTAAATTTAATTAACAGGGATCATTAAACATGTCTAGGATATTAATTAGTAATTTAAACATGAATTAAACAATTTAAACTAGGATTTAAACACTGGAAAAATAATAGAAACTGAACACAGTGAAGCAGTGTCGTTCACGCGTGCACGTGTCTGTAGAACACGACACACGACACGATACAACACGTGGGTGTGCACACGTGTACGCCTAGACTAGGGGGACGTGTACATGTGTCTGTATCGTGTCCACGTGAGTCATGTCAGGAGAAAAAGGGTCGTATTAGACGCGAATTTTTGCGTGTGTACACAGTGCACGAATCAGTACAGGCCATATATCGTGTCCGACACGACACAAGAGGCCACAAAACTTGGGGAGGGGTATGTCAGACATGGCCCCCTCCTCCACACCAAGTTTCAGGTGTCGAGGTGGCGTGTCCAGCGAGTTATGGCCCCCGAGTAGCAGGGGACTGCTACTCGCGTGCGGTGCACGTGAAACCAGTGTGTTCACGTGTCCAATACGATGCGACACGACACCACAACTACCTTAGTCAACTGGAAACCAATAAACAACATCAAACCCGAATTTTCTATTCAAAATAGAAACAAAAAACAAGGATTAAATGCCCACTGTGGCATTTCATCAAACATATAGGTGTATCCACTGATACGTGTCCGATACGGACACGTATTGGACACGAAACCTAACAATGCCTATACCAACAGAGAGAGGACACCTAGGGCTTCCTATCCATGCAAAGAAAACAAAATTTGGTGGAAGGAATAGGAATTTACCTATATGTTCAATTTGCATGAAAAAGCTTCAAAAAGGGGGTTTCTTCTTGATGGCCAAGTGCTCCAAATTGGTCTAAACCTGAGATTTCTCTCCATGGATATGAAATAGAGCTGGATTAGGAACTAATACAAAAGACTAGAGTGGAAAAAAAAATTAAAATGAATAATCTATGGGTTTGGGAAGAATAGACAAACCTCTTTCTTCAAAACTTGGTGAAATAAATAAAGAGGCAAGAACAATTAGAAGAGGCATTAAATAGGGGTGTGAAACCCTAGGTTGGCTGCAATGGGTGGGCTTATTTGGGTTTGGGCTTAAGTCATGGGCCTATGGTTCAATTCACAAGTCATTAAATCACAAGTCATTGCATTAAACCATAAGTCATGACTTAATTTCACTAAACTTAATCTCATCATTCTAAACCAATCTCTAATGACTAAAATGGGTTAACTCTAGTTAGGCTAGGGTTACCATAGCTAGGGTTAGGTTCTAGGCTAGTCTACAAGTCTCAAACTAGTCAAGACTAACATAACACATAGCAATATTTAATTAATATTAAAATCACACAATTTTCCATAAATCATAATAAATTTAAATAAATCCTAAAATGACCAAAATACCCTCTAGGCTAAAATGATAATTAAAAAAATCCTAATCACATGGCTAGGCTCTAGGGCAGACAGTTTCTACGGTTTCACTAGCAAAACACCAAAATTATAAGTCATGGTTTAAAATAGTTTTAAATGATTAAAAATTATCAAAAATCATATCATGATTTAAATATCATTATTAAAAGACTAAAATTACAAAATTCAAAATTACCCTCTTCTGGAAAACTGGGTGTTACAATTCTACCCACCTTATAAAAATTTCGTCCTCGAAATTAAGATGATCGTACCCCCTTCTAGGTCAGACATAGTCAAGGGTCAATCACTAGTCAATTTTCTCAACATCCAAGTACTTGGTCATCAGCTGGTCAACTTCTTAGGGTTTTACCTATGCTGGCTATCTAGGTGTTGGCAACTAGAGATTAGCAAAAGAAACTCTATAATAGACTAACTCTTAACTTCCCAAATCCTATCAAGTCACCCATACTAGATACCCAAAATCTAAGCACACAAATCCCAATACCACATATTCATAAGCTCAGTAACAACAACCCATTACATATATCCTAAGTATATCATTTGCAATCTATCTATTTATATAGAACTCTCAGTCTTAGGTGAACTACAACTATACTCAAGGGCAGGCTCTGGTCACTGGGTGCCTCACTGGAAGGGTAAAGGAAGACAATAACAAATCATCAAGGTTGTATGGCATACTAACATCCTATATGTGTAAACTGGTTGGTATTATAGATAACAGGAGAATCATCTACAATAGGTTACTATTCTAATACCAATGCTAACTACCATCTCTAGGGTACAGACATCCTACAAGTCGTCATATCATTATACTATAAAGGAACTACTTATGAATAAGTTCTACAAAACTAAAATATCTCTACTCCTAAGTCATTTATAACAATCAAAGGGTATGATGTTCAAAACCTTCAAGATACAATCTGTTAATCATATACGTCTGTCCAAGATCATGTTGTCCAGAGTCTTCATCATGCTAGTGAACAAGGCTACGATAATCATGGAGCCCTTGACTAAGGTACGTACCCCTAGGTTTATGGTATTTAAAATTTTTGTACTGTCGCATGCGACGGCGAAAACCTTAAATTCCCATATCCGAGAAATACATCCAAAATCTGACAATATGTCCTCATTATGCCAACTAACACGACTATCGAGGATTCCAGATCCCATGATTTAGGTGACCTAGCCCATATGATTTTCTCAGAAGAAAAACAAACACAACAAAAGAGTGACATGACAAAATTAATCAATCAACAAGGAACAGATGGAATCGGATTTCAAGATAGTTATAAAAGACAATTGCAGGAATGGAACAGAGAAGAACGGAACTTGCAGCAAGATCTCTAATGGTCTGTGCATCCTCGACTGTCCTGACGATAGCTCGTCCTGCTGGTTTCCCCTAGTCTGCTGCTGATGCTACATGAACCGCTGTTGCTGAGAGAAATCGAGAATGACGGGAGAAAGTCTCTGTACAGACAGAGGTGCACCTCCAATGTAGCAGAAACGCCAACCTGAGTTGGCACAATAGGAGCTGCGGTCTCGAGGCCCTGATGAACAGGACGAGAGGTGGCCAGACTCTCGATAGTATTCCCCGAACCGAAGCGATGAGATCATGTCTCCATTACCATCATGAAGACAGATCAAAACAAGAAGCAATTTCTGAGAATGAAGCAAAAATTCAAGGGAGGACAGTTTATATTCAAGGAAAGTCAATAAACAACATTTTAGATAAAAGGGATCTGATTAAGAGTTTTCCTATTGTGATTGAGTACCCTAAAAAATATCCTAATCCTACTGCAGGCTGTAGTGATACTCTAGTTCGAATACCACTACATAAACTCGACTTGCATAGGCCACCAATAAAAATGTGTCACGACCCGTACCCACCGTGAGGGTACGAGTACGTAACAACGCCCAGCCTACGCCGCAGTGTCGGCGGTAGAATGCTGTTCTAGGTCATGAACTATAACTACATAACATGAATATACTCTCCAAAAGGAGGCCAACACAGAGGTACAACTCAATCACAATCTAAGGTAGAATGTAGCACGATGGAAATAGATAAGAAATTCTTAACTGAGGTACAACAGAATGAAATAACAGAGTCTCAACAACTACCAGTCTCAACATCTCTAAAATATACAACTCTGAAAATAAAGACAACAGCTAAACACGAAGGAAAGAACAGTCTAAGCTATCTACACTATACAAGGTATCATCCTGAGCAGCTGCCTGAACCTCCCCAGGGGTCTACGTCGCGAATGTCAACTAGGCAAGCTCCAAGTAAGGGGTGCAGGGTTCCTCATCATCCTCTGTAAAATTTTTAACAGGTCCAGTCAGGATGGGAGCGAGCACAAAATATCTCACGCAGTTCATATCAAGTTAGGAAATATAAAGCATACAATAGAGTAAGGTACATGAAATGCTGAAAGAAGAATATATATGAAAAACAGTAGAGATTTGATAACAGAAAATATCTATATATGATAAGTAAGAACTGTAAGCCAACTGTGATTTAGAGTACAATATGGTTATGTAAACAGTCTAGGACAATGCAATGGTAACTCCATTGTACGTGGGTGTACAATAGACATATACAATAGTTATACAATATTGTACAATAGGATTTGAGTATATAACCAATTCTACTTCCCCTCCCCAATCAATACACAAGGATCCACTCCAGTTACGTTATCTTATACAATAGTGTACAATGTTATACAATGGATGTACAATATTATACAATAGATGTACAATATTATACAATAGTTGTACAATGTTATACAATAGTGTACAATGGTCTATCCCTGAAACTTATGTGATAATGAGAGTACAATATGCATAATAAGTATACAAGGATATGGATATTCAATAAATACAATATGTAAGTGAAACGCACATCACAATATGTATTTTGTGAATACAAGGGGATAACATCTCAAAAAAAGATCCATATAGTACCAATCCATGATAACAATCGTGTCAGCATCAAGTACAGTAATCTAGAGCAAGAATGTAAATCCAGACAAGTATAAAACGGTCAGAGAATGTACTCGCCTCGTATCTGAATGTCTGACGTAAATGTACTGTCCGAGATGAGGTACCTGACGCTTAGTTAGAGCAACACAAGTCAAGATGTATACAAAAGATGATAAATGTAATCTACTATGCATCTGCATGCTGTCTAGGTCAAACTAGACTAAAGTCAACACTCGGTCAACTCTAGTCAACTAGACTAGTCAAACTAGGTCAACTAGGTCAAGTTCTAGCCCAAACAAGTCTAACAAGTCTCATTAGGCCTAACCAAGCCTAGTCTAGCAATCACACACCAATCACAAGGCTATACAAGCCAAACACAAGCCATCACATTCAATATTACACAAAAGAGAAAGAAGGCTAGCATGTAAAGCTATGTTTGTGTGTGTGTGAACATGTAGGTGTACATGAAAAGAGAAATCAACACTAGTTACACTACATATGGTATATAGGTTAATCATCTACATACACATTGCCTTATATTACACATGCATCAATCCATATATTTATATAGCTATATATTAGAGGGAAAATGACATGTATAATAGTGTATTCATCAAGACATGTATGTGTGTGTGTACTAATATGTAGGTAATATGACAATGTGTGATAGCTAAAATTGAAATAGGAAAACAGTTGCATACATTAGTTGCAATGGGTATGAGTGTATGTGTTAGGCACTTGTGTGTGGATGTGATAAGAGGGTAGTCAACAAGTGAGGGGCTGTGTGGGATGAATTGGGGGACTATCATGGATAGCTATAGGACAGCCAGGAGGGGACTGTTTTAGGGGGTTATTAGGACAACATATGGGGCTCTAAATGGGACAGGCTTGTGGAGTGATAAGGACTGGTTTAGGACAGCCATGAGTTGGTTAAGGGGGGTTTGGTTAAGGGCCTATTTTGGACTGTTTTGAACTGATATTTGGGTAGCTAAGTAGGCTGGTAAGGGACTAGTATAGGGGACTGAACAAGGCTGAAATTATGGACTGAAACATGGGGTTCTAGGACTGTTATGTAGGTGGTTTTAGGACTGACATATAGGAGAGTTTAGGACTATCATAACAGTGAACTAACAATATGGTTCACATAACAGTATGGCATGGCAGGGGATATCATGGAATAGAAAAAAATGAGTGAGTGAAGTGTGTGTTTGTGTGAGGGAGTATATAGTTGTGTGTTCAACACATGAGGGTGTAATGGTGGATAGGTCTTAGGAATGTGACAGTGTAGAGTGACAGTTATGAAGGAAGGAATCAACTTGGGTATTAAGAATGGGAAATCAAATCATTTCTCAGGTTTCATCCCCCATTCAGTGCAATGTAATCAAAACCAATTCCTAATCTATTCTCAGATTTCCATATAATAACAGAAAGTGAGAAACAGTCTCAGGTTTCAGGATTAGCAAACAATGTGGAACCATGTGTGTGTCAGTGTCGAATTGGGTAGCTAACAGTGAGTGACAGGGAAATCAGTTTTGCATATCAAACTAAAGCTAACAACAGTTCACAATGAAGAAAACAGGCAACACAAGTCAACTATACATCAACAAAAACTCTTAAACCAACATTTAGTATTTCTAATACATATGTAATGGAATAAATCTAGGTAATTAAACAGGGAAATTAGTGAAGGGAAATCTATTCTCAGTTGTGTGTGTCCACAGATTAGGTTCTCAGGAAATCTCAGGGTTCAGAAATTAGTGAAGGGAAATCAGAGGGAAACTCTTAGGTTCTCAGGAAATCTCATTTTCTAGTTTTCTTTTCAGACAACACTCAAATTCCTATATAACCAGAAACCTAAATCCATATGTACCAAAACTCAAAAATAGAAACCAATACCAATTTGTGAAAAATTCAGAAAACAAAGTATCAACAACAGTTCAGCTCAGTATCAGTCCTATATATTACCTTCAAATTTGAATCCCCAAATCAATTGCAAACAACCCAACTAATGTGTAAATTCAATTAACAGGGATCATTAAACATGTCTAGGATCTTAATTAGTAATTTAAACATGAATTAAACAATTTAAACTAGGATTTAAATACTGGAAAAATAATAGAAACTGAACACAGTGAAGCAGTGTCGTGCACGCATACACGTGTCTGTAGAACACGACATACGACACGACACAACACGTGGGTATGCACATGTGTACGCCTAGACTAGGGGGACGTGTACATGTGTCTGTATCGTGTCCACGTGAGTCGTGTCAGAAGAAAAAAGGGTCGTATCAGACGTAAATTTTTACGTGTGTGCACAGTACACGAATCAGTGCAGGCCATGTATCGTGTCCGACACGACACAAGAGGCCACGAAACTTAGGGAAGGGTATGTCAAACATGGCCCCCTCCTCCACTCCAATTTTCAGGTGTCGAGGTAGCATTTCCAGCGAGTTATGGCCCCCGAGTAGCAGGGGACTGCTACTCGCGTGCGGTGTACGTGAAACCAGTGTGTTCACGTGTCCAATACGACGCGATACGACACCACAACTACCTCAGTCAATTGGAAACCAATAAACAACATTAAACCCGAATTTTCTATTCAAAATAGAAATAGAAAACAAGGATGAAATGCCCACTGTGGCATTTTATCAAAAACATAGGTGTATCCACTAATACGTGTACGATACGGACACGTATTGGACCCGATACAGACACGTATTGGACATGAAACCTAACAATGCCTATACCAACAGAGAGAGGACACCTAGGGCTTCCTATCCATGCAAAGAAAACAAAATTTGGTGGAAGGAATAGGGATTTACCTATATGTTCAATTTGCATGAAAAAGCTTCAAAAAGGGGGTTTTTTCTTGATGGCCAAGTGCTCCAAATTGGTCCAAACCTGAGATTTCTCTCCATGGATATGAAATAGAGCTGGATTAGTAATTAATGCAAAAGACTAGAGTGGAAAAGGAATTAAAATAAATAATCTATGGGTTTGGGAAGAATGGACAAACCTCTTTCTTCAAAACTTGGAGAAATAAATAAAAGAGGCAAGAACAATTAGAAGAGGCATTAAATAGGGGTGTGAAACCCTAGGTTGGCTGCCATGGGTGGGCTTGTTGGGGTTTGGGCATAAGTCATGGGCCTATGGTTCAATTCATAAGTCATTAAATTACAAGTCATTGCATTAAACCATAAGTCATGACTTAATTGCACTAAACCTAATCTCCTCATTCTAAACCAATCTCTAATGACTAAAATGGGTTAACTCTAGTTAGGCTAGGGTTACCATAGCTAGGGTTAGGTTCTGGGCTAGTCTACAAGTCTCAAACTAGTCAAGACTAATATAACACATAGCAATATTTAATTAATATTAAAATCACACAATTTTTCATAAATCATAATAAATTCAAATAAATCCTAAAATGACCAAAATAACCTCTAGGCTAAAATGATAATTAAAATATCCTAATCACATGGCTAGGCTCTAGGGCAGACAGTCTCTACGGTTTCACTAGCAAAACACTAAAATCATAAGTCATGGTTTAAAATAGTTTTAAATGATTAAAAATTATCAAAAATCATATCATGATTTAAATATCATTATTAAAAGACTAAAATTACAAAATTCAAAATTACCCTCTTCTGGAAAACTGGGTGTTACAGTCGTCCCATGCGCCAGATCCTAGGCGTATTCTGACAGATCATCCTCCACCAAATTCGAGATCTTTGAGCCATGAACACGCGTCACGTGTTATTTGACTCAATTCTCCTCAAGAATGGGGTGTTAACCACCCAAGATCTCAGCAACAGACGAATCTTTGTGACTACCATGTGTCAGCTCTACCGCAGCTCAACAGAGCAGTTCAGTAGATTCAGCTCTGACTCAGGGCGCATCGTCCATGTGCCCTACAGCATCAGCCACATAGCATTCCCACGTACAGGCCCATCCTATATATGAACGCATGAGCAGACCAGTCTGCTGCCTATAAATAGAAGGACCATTCTTTCATCCATAGACGTACAGAAAAAAATAGAAGATCATATCCTTCTCTTCAAAATGCTCTGGCATCCAGAGCAATCCAGAACGTCAAAGAGTCAAAGATCGTCGTCAGATCGTCAATAGAGTCAACGTATTACCACTCGCTCCATCGATACAGTTCCCAGATAAAAACAAAAGTGTACTCCTAGGACTACGTCTAAGTCCTATATTGTATATTATTCTATTTGTAATGGAAATAACAAGGTTTATCAATCAAAAAGACCATGTCGCATTTTTGATGGCGAACGCTTACCATATATGGACTTTCCATATATGAACTATACTAATTTTTATACTCCAAAAATGGTCATATTATTGATATTGCACCAAACAACATATAAAGTACCAAACTTTCTTACAAAAGTATTTTTATAACTAATATAAAATAGTTATTTAATTTCTAGAATATACTTATAAATATTCTTATATCACTATTAATATTATTTTATTAGTGAAAACTCGAGCACAATATTTCTATGTTGATACTACATCATTAATTCCTCGTTTGGCGTACTAATTGAGTCCCGAAACAACAAATATTTAAAAATAGTTAATTCTAGAAAAATCACAAAAAATAGTTAAATAATATCTTTATCATCAAACCTTGCACAAAAAGTATTTTAGTAAAGGTATATGAAGTATCAAATCTTTTGGATACGAGGAACACATTATTTTTGGTGTTTCTAAGTTACACAAATGTCAAGATTTTTAATAAATACTAAACGAAACTAAAATGTAGTAAAAAGATATACGTTGGAAAGCTCTGGAAATCTAGTTTCTTATCAAAAATATATAGAAGATCGAATCAACACGAAAGTAGGTAAAAATTAACTCGCAACAGATCTGGTCTGTTCTAGACACCCTATCATAGAATGAACATCCCAACTAATCTGTTTGTAACTGTGTGGTTCAGCGATCAATGAACGAAGTAGACACATAGAGGAAACATTTAGTTTTGGTTTTAAGTCAACCAGACGAGAAAAAGTAGATGAAGTCTATAGAAGTTGACTAACCTGTTGTTCATATTTCACTTCGGTGAAGTTTCACCCAAAGAGATGAGTTATCCACCTCTCTAATAGACTCGAGATGGCTTCTATGATTGTTAGGATAGAAGAGGTGTCACTACCACATTTCTAGTTTGAGGGTATTTTTTGTCATTTTTAAGGTTATTTGAATTTATTATAATTTATTTGAATTTATGGGAATTTTTAGGATTTATTTTGGAATTATTTGAATGATGGTTGACTAGGTTGACCTTGACTAGCATTGACTTTGGTAGACTAACCTAGAAGCTAACCCTAGTTGTGTTTGGACTTGGTTAGGTCATGTAACCCTAGTTAGACTAGAGTTAACCCATGGTTATTCATTAGACTCAAGTTAACCATAGAATAGATAAGTCATAAGTCATGACTCATGGTTTTGGGATCAATAGAAAATCACATAGCCTTAACTTATGAAACAAAGCCCAAAGCCCATTAGCTATTGCCAAACCCTAACCCTAACTTAGTTGGCCGGCCACACTAGCCTAGGGATTCCCACCCTATAAGTAGTCTCTTCCATTTAGGGCTAGCCTCTTTTAGGAAAGATCAAGTTTAAAGAAGAGGTATTTTCCCAACTTCATTAATTCATAGAAAATCCATTTTAATTCCTTTTCCTTTCAAACCAATTGCATTAGGTTCTAATTCACCTATGCTTGCTATTTGTGTTGGGAAATCTCAGTTTGTGGACAATTTGAAAGGATTGGCTAGCAAGGAGAAACCCTCATAATTGAGAGTTTTCTTGCATTTGGACACCAATAGGTAAAACCATCTAAACACCATTAGATTCCAGTTTTCTTTGCATATTTGGAAATCCCTAGGTCTATCCTAACTATAGGTATTGCTAAACCTAGGTTTCGTGTCCATTTCGTGTCCTAAATGGACACGTATCAGTCCCTACATGTATGTGTTTGATGAAATGCCCCAAAGGGCATTTCTATTTGGTTTTCGAATTATTTTTGAATAGGAGTTTAGATCTAGATCTTGTTTGTGGGATTCCACTCGACTAAGTTGATTTCTGGTCGTTTTGTGTCGTATTTTGCTCACTGGACACGGTCGCACACGTAGGGTTTCCGTGTCCTGCTACTCGGGGCCAAATGCTCACTGGGTAGGACACGGGGACACGTAAAACTTCATGGACACGTTGGGGTAGTGTCTGACACGACACTCCCCAAGTGGTACGACCTTTCGTGTCGTGTCGAGGGAGCACAGACACGTGCACTGATTTTACACTGCGCTGAGTCGCGTGTGTGCAGCGTTCTGATACGCGCGTTTTGGACACGACTCGGGAATACGTGACCCAAATCAGGGTGACATGTAGGTAGCTGGATCCTAGGCAAACCTAGGGTTGTGATCACGAGATTTGGTTTGTCCTGTGTCGGGTGTACGACACGCGTGCACTCGTGCACGATGCAGTGTCTGTATACATGTTCTGTATGAGTCTGTTTTGGTCATTTCGTGTTGGACACGCCGTGTCACGTTATAGTGGACACGTATTGGACTCTGAGACACGAACACAAGTTATATTTGCATTACCAACCTTTAGTTTTGTATTTTAGTTTGCTTTAGGTACTCAAATCATAATTTCCCTAAAATCCTGATACCATGTATACTCAGTATTTTTCCAGTTGGAAATTTGAACTTGGCAGTTTAAATTAACCTGTTTAATGCATTAATTTATATGTTTAAGACCTTAGTATGATGCACCTACATGATTTCTAACTATATGATGAATTTGGTTTGAATTGGTGTATGTTTGGGATCGATTTTGAGCTGAATTGGTATGGGTATGAAACCTGAGTTTAGTAGGTTATATAGACTGATTTCTTGAGTTTAACACACTCTTCACTGTCCAGTATTGGACTGTACACCACACTGTTTTTCCCCTCATTGTACACACACACCCTCACCCACCCACTGGTACACTTCACACTTGCCACACACTACACTATATACACACATGTATACATGTTCACTGATTTCCAGTTTCCATTCACTATTTTCCTGTACAACCTACACACACACACAGTCACTCACACATACACCCTCTCATGTCTTCACACACACACATGTTTTCAGTCACTTACACATATACAAGTTGTTATATATATTGTGTTATGTATAATGTAGGTAATATGTTAACATGTATAATGAATATATGTAGGTATGTACCATGTATACATCTACATATGTATTATGTATATTGAATGCCTATTTAGTAGGCCTATATACATAATGTATATATTTATATGTGATACATGTATATCTATATGTAATATTGACTGCCTAATGTATTATAGGTGTTTGGCATATAGCCAAGTGTGGTTTCCATGTGTAGGCCTAGATGCATATAATATAGGTTGTGTGATGTTGGGTTGGCTTTATGTTGTTATAGACTAGTATAGACTTGTATAGCCTTGGGTAGTCTTGATATACTAGTATAGGCTAGAATGACCTAATTTAGACTTGTTAGACCTAGTTTGACCATAGTTGACCTAGTTTGACTTCTAGGGTTGACCAGAGTTGACCAAGAGTTGACTTTGGCCTAGATTGACCTAGATTTATTTAGAATGCATTGAATTGCATCTTGTCATCATTTTAGACTTGTTGTGACTTGTGCTGTTCTGATTAGGAGCCAGACACCTCTCCTCGAACAGTACATTTCATCCGGACACTCAGATACCAGGCGAGTACATTCTCTGATCATTTTATATCTTGTTTAGAATTATTTTTCTGCTTTAAATTACTTTACTTGATACTGTCACGTTGGTCACACGGATTAGTACTATATGGATCCCTTCTTGAGATATTATCCTTCAGGAGCATCGGATACTACATGTTTTGTGCGTTTCACTTACATTGTGTATCACTATGCTTCATGGTTCATTGATCACTTGTGACATGTACTCTCATGATCACAGAGTCTCCTTGAATCTCCTATTTATGGGTATTCCTAGAATCACCCATTTATGGGCATACCATGTATCACCCCTTGTTGGCTATTGCATGGAATCATAACATAACCTGGCTGGATCCTTGTGTATTGATTGGGGGTACGGGGGAATAGAAGTAGACATGTGAATAATATCCAAGTAGTGTAGCATCAGAATCTTTCCGTAGTGTAGCATCAGAATCTCCTATGCCATTCACATGTTTATATTGTACTCTGACTCACTAGCCACTGTTAGTTCTCTACTTATAGTAGATATTTCTATTATAGTTCTCTATCTATTTATATTCTGTACTTTCTTCAGTTCCTGTATCTTACTTTACTGCATGATTATATTTTCTAACCTGCTATGAACTGTTGAGATGTATTGTGCTCGCTCCTGTCCTGACTGGACCTGTTAAAAATATTACAGAGGACGAGGAGGAGGCCTGTGTGGATACCTTCTATGGGGCAGCCCTAGACGACACTTGTGAGCTGGACTCTCAGGAGGACCCAGCTCTAGCTGATGACTTTACCTCTACTGCCTAGACTAGCTTAGTTAGGCTTTATCTTACTTATGTTGTCTTGAGACTAGCTTAGTTAGACTTTACTTTTGTCATTGAGATCTGGATTGTATATATTCTTTCATACTCTGTAGTTGAGACCTTGTATTTCTGGATGTTTGCTGAGATGTTATCTTAGACTGTTCTGATCATCTGTATTTCTTTGAGTTCTATATCATATCGTGCTTCTTCTTTCTTAGCTGTGATTGAGTTTACATTCTGTTATGTCACCCCTATTCGGGGAGTATAAACTGCTTAGAATTATATTATTAGATGTTGTGACCTAGGACAGCGTTCTACCGCCGACACTGCGGCATAGGCTGGACGTACCCACTTCTCGTGCCCTTACTCTAGGGTGCGGATCGTGACACATTTTTAGTAGTGGCCCATGCAGGTCTAGACTAGAAGTGTAGTGGTATTCGAACCAGAGTATCGCTACAGCCTGCAGTAGGATATAGGACATTAGTTTTCCAGGTACTCAATCACATTAGGAAAAACTCTTTTATTGCCATCTAAATCCTTATTGTCAATTGATTCTTTTGAATTTTAACTGTCCGCCTTTATTATATCGCTTCTTTCTTAAAAATTGATACTCTTGTTGGTCTATCTTCAGGATGGTGGAGACGCGGTCGCAGCGTACCAATCATGGAGATGCTGTAGAGGGGACTTTTATCTCTCAGCCAGTTCAGTAGGGACAGGAGAATGCAGCTCCTGCCACCTCTGCTCGTATTGGGGCTTCAGCAGCAGCAGGGGGTATGCCTCCACCAGCTCGGAGGCAGGACCCGGTCATCCCAGAAATGCCTTTCCAGCAGCCGCCGCCTACAGGATACGTGGATGCGGCACAGATGTTCGCCTACTTCCAGCAGTTTATGGACCGGCAGAAGGCCCGACAGGACATGGGCATGGAGTTGGCCCTTACGACAGTCGTAGCTCGACTAGTGGTCCAGCAGCCGAGGACACCTGGGATAGAGCAGTTCCAAAAGATGAGCCCCAGAGACTTCCTGGGGACAAAGGGGATTCTATATGCTGACGAGTGGATCGAGCATATAGAGAAGATCTTCCGCCTGGCCCGGATACCGACTGATCTCCAGATAGAGGCAGCAGCTAGCCGGATGCGAGATCTTGCTCGTACCTGGTATCAGTCAGACCCCAGGATGGGGGTAGCTGGACAGACCTGGGAGGAGTTCAAGGGCTTCTTCAAGAAGAAGTCCTTTCCAGATTCAGCGCTTCGAGCCTTGGAGTCGCAGTTCGAGAGCTTAGTTCAGGGAAGCCTGTCAGTAGAGGAGTACGCTGGGGAGTTCGGCCGCCTCGACAGATTCGTAGAGGGCTTGAGCGAGACGGCGAAGGCCCAGAGGTTTTGAAAGGGTCTGGTCAAGGAAGTCAAGTCCTTGACCAAGGGCAACAGGGATGCCACTTTTGAGGAGATTTTGACGGAAGCCTTATTGGCTAAGGATGATCTTGAGCTTAGGCTCAAAAGGGGACGAGACCCTGTTGGGGCCAGCAGCAGCAGAGGCTAGGCCAAGAGGCCTCACTTTCAGCACCAGCAGCTGAGGCAGTTCCAGCCGCAGCCGTTCTAACAGAGACAGCAGCAGCAGCCGAGACAGCACCAGCAGGGTCAGAGACTGGTTATCACTTGTGCTTACCGCAAGAAGTTCGGGCATATCTTCAATGAGTGCCGGAAGAGGCTGGGCCAGTGTCTAGTGTGGTTCAGCAGACCACCAGATGAGGGAGTGTCGCATGGGACGAGCTGCTCAGGGAGCAGCAGTCAGAGCTCCAGCAGGCCAGCAGAGGGGACCAGCCCTGCCGACACAGCAGCAGAGGTTCGTCCATCACCAGCAGCAGGCCAGGGGAGGCCAGCATGGGCGAGCTTTCACCATGGCGACCGGAGATGCAGAGTTGATAGGAGAGCTGATCGCAGGTTCGGTTCTTCTCGACTCCAGTCCAGCTTTTGCATTATTCGATTTCGGTGCTTCGCATTGCTTCATATCAGTATCATTTACGATTAAACATGGTATCATAGCTGAATCGTTGCCTAGGACTTACAAGATCATGACCCGGGGTGGCATTATCCTCGTGAGTGATGTTTGTAAGGGTCGAAGTGTTGTTCTGGGAGGCCATGAGTTGGAGGTGAGCCTGCTCGTAATGCCATTGCCGAACTACGATATAGTACTCGGTATGGATTGGTTGAGCAGGTACCACGCCAACATTGATTGCAGAAGGGGTAGAGTTCTCTTCAGAGTACTGGAGGAGCCAGAGTTTGAGTACTCCAGACGTCAGACGGAGCAGAGCAGTAAAGTTTTCTGCAGAATCTCGGTTGAGGAGCAGACGATTCCACACCCCTTGATAACAGAGTATATGGATGTTTTTCCAGTGGAGTTGCCTAGATTGCCACCAGACAGAGACATTGAGTTCTGGATAGACTTGGTTCCAGGAGCGGAACCCATCTCTCAGCATGTCTATCGGGTGAACAATAGTGAATTGGTGGAGCTGAAGAAGCAGGTGGATGAGCTGCAGGACAAAGGATTCATCCGTTCGAGTTTATCGCCATGGGGTACACCAGTTTTGTTTGTGTCGAAGAAGGATGGGTCAGTACGGATGTGTATTGACTACAGGGCACTCAACAACCTTACGATCAAGAACAGATACCCACTGCCGCGGATCGATGATCTTTTTGACCAGTTGAACGGAGCTCGGGTATTTTCCAAGATTGATCTGAGGTCAGGATATCACCAGGTGAAGGTGAAGAGGGAGGATATTCCCAAGACCGTTTTCAGGATGCGGTACGGGCAGTTTGAGTTTTTGGTTATGTCGTTTGGGCTAACCAATGCACCAGCAGTATTTATGAACCTAATGAACAAGGTGTTCCATCCGTACCTGGATCAGTTTGTAGTGGTGTTCATTGACGACATCTTGGTATATTCCAAGTCTGAGGAGGAGCACAAGGAGCATTTGAGGATAGTGCTGGAGACTCTCAAGAAGGAGCAGCTTTATGGGAAGCTCTCCAAGTGTGAGTTCTTCTTGGACAGGGTTGACTTTTTAGGGCATGTGGTGACTGGAGATGGGATCACAGTTGACCCTAAGAAGATCGTAGCAGTTGAGGCATGGGCAACGCCGACTTCAGTTGCTGAGATCCGCAGTTTCTTGGGGCTGGCAGGATATTATAGAAGATTTGTGCAGGATTTCTCCCGGGTTGCAGAGCCGTTGACTCGGTTGACCCAGAAGGATGCTGAGTATGTTTGGTCAGAGGAGTGTCAGACAACTTTTGACGAGTTGAAGAAGCGGCTTACGATAGCTCCGATTCTGACATTGCCTTCAGGATCAGGAGAATTCACTATTTATAGTGACGCTTCAGGGAAGGGGCTGGGTTGTGTCTAGCAGCAGCATGGGAAGGTGATTGCCTATGCTTCCAGGCAATTACGTCTCCATGAGAAGAACTACCCTACCCACGACCTGGATCTTACCGTAGTGATATTTGCTCTGAAGTTGTGGAAGTACTGTCTGTATGGAGAGAGGGTGGAGATTTTTACAGATCACAAGAGCTTAAAGTATGTGTTCACTCAGAAGGAGCTGAACATGAGGCAGCACAGATGGCTAGAGTTGATAAAAGACTTCGACATATCACTTCAGTATCACCCAGGGAAGGCCAATGTGGTTGCCGATGCCTTGAGTAGGTATCCGACGGCTATGTGTTTGACTATGGATCGGCACTTGCTTGCAGACTTGGAGAGCCTTGGGATTGCGGTGATCGTGTCCGGAGTACAGATGCAGTTATGGGGCCTTCAGATTCAGTCAGACTTGATGAAGAGGATCAAGGCGACACAGTTTGAGGACGTTGCTCTGCGGTGTCTCCGAGAGCAGGTTCGAGCAGGATTGCTGGATGGCGAGTTTTCTCTTGCAGAGGATGGTGCCTTGCGGCACGGTTCCAGGTTATGTGTGCCCAGCGAAGATCTTAGGGAGCAGGTTTTATAGGAGGCCCACAGATCTCAGTACTCTATACACCCTGGTGCCAACAAGATGTACCGAGATCTGAGGGAGCATGTTTGGTGGTCCGGAATGAAACGGAAGGTAGCTCGCTTCGTAGTAAGGTGCTTGGTCTGTCAGCCGGTCAAGGCAGAGAGGCAGAGGCCCGGTGGATTGTTGCAGCCATTGCCCATTCCCGAGTGGAAGTGGAAGCATATCACTATGGATTTCGTATCTGGATTGCCGCGTACACCAGGAGAGAAAGACGCGATTTGGGTCATCGTTGACAGGTTGACCAAATTGGCCCACTTCTTGCCATTCAAGGTGGGTATGTCTACAGAGAGGCTTGCGGAGATGTATATACGGCAGATAGTCAGGATACATGGGGTTCCGGTCAGCTTCGTCTCAGATCGCGATAGTTGCATTACTTTTCATTTCTGGAGGAGTCTGCAGACTAGCTTGGGCACTCAGCTCAAGTTTAGTACCGTATACCACCCCCAGACGGTCGGACAGTCAGAGAGGACTATTCAGACGCTCGAGGATATGCTGCGGACGTGCGTCTTGGACTTTGGAGGTTCCTGGAAGGATCATCTACATTTACTGGAGTTTGCTTACAATAACAGTTTTCAGGCCAGCATTGAGATGTCATCTTTCGAGGCTCTGTACGGACGTAGGTGTCGTACACCCTTATCTTGGGATGATGTTGGTGAGCGAGCTTTACTGGGACCACAGATGGTTGTTGACGCAGCCGAGAAGGTGAAGCTCATCAGGAACAGACTTCGTGTGGCACAGGACAGACATCGGTACTGGACTGATAGCTATCGGAGGCCGTTGGAGTTTGAGGTACAGATTAGAGTAGAATTAGATTTAGGTTTGTTTGTTTATGTTTTATTGGTCATGTTTGTTTATCATAATTAAATTGAGACCTTGCTTGTGATTAGGTTGGAGAATAGATTTTCTTGAAGATATCTCTGACTCGTGGTACGATACGTTTTGGTGGAGGTGGGAAGCTTAGCCCGCGCTTCATCGACCCTTTCGTTATCAGCAGGAGAGTCGGTGACGTGGCATACAGGCTAGACTTGCCACCTGTACTAGTGGGGGTCCACAACGTATTCCATGTATCGCAGTTGAGATGGTACGTGACTGATCCTAACCATGTGCTCGATCATTCGGAGATTGGGGTTCGGCCTTCTCTCAGCTATCCAGAGCAGCCAGTGGAGATACTGGATCGACGGAAGAAGGTTCTGAGGAACCAGGTGATACCTTTGGTTCGTATCGCATGGAGGCATCATTCTCCAGAAGAGTCTACCTGGGAGCGGAAGGATGAGATGCGCGAGCGATACCCACATTTTTTTGGACCTTAAGGTATACTTTCTATCTTTCTCATCAGTTGCGTTTCGCCTTTCAATTTCGAGGACAAAATTCTCTTAAGGAGGGTAGATTTGTCACTACCACATTTCTAGTTTGAGGGTATTTTTTTGTCATTTTTAAGGTTATTTGAATTTATTATAATTTATTTGAATTTATGGGAATTTTTAGGATTTATTTTGGAATTATTTGAATGATGGTTGACTAGGTTGACCTTGACTAGCATTGACTTTGGTAGACTAACCTAGAAGCTAACCCTAGTTGTGTTTGGACTTGGTTAGGTCATGTAACCCTAGTTAGGCTAGAGTTAACCCATGGTTAGTCATTAGACTCAAGTTAACCATAGAATAGATAAGTCATAAGTCATGACTCATGGTTTTGGGATCAATAGAAAATCACATAGCCTTAACTTATGAAACAAAGCCCAAAGCCCATTAGCTATTGCCAAACCCTAAATCTAACTTAGTTGGCCGGCCACACTAGCCTAGGGATTCCTACCCTATAAGTAGTCTCTTCCATTTAGGGCTAGCCTCTTTTAGGAAAGATCAAGTTTAAAGAAGAGGTATTTTCCCAACTTCATTAATTCATAGAAAATCCATTTTAATTCCTTTTTCTTTCAAACCAATTGCATTAGGTTCTAATTCACCTATGCTTATTGTTTCTATTGGGAAATCTCAGTTTGTGGACAATTTGGAAGGATTGGCTAGCAAGGAGAAACCCCCCCTAATTGAGAGTTTTCTTGCATTTGGACACCAATAGGTAAAACCATCTAAACACCATTAAATTCTAGTTTTCTTTGCATATTTGGAAAGCCCTAGGTCTACCATAAATGTAGGTATAGCTAAACCTAGGTTTCGTGTCCATTTCGTGTCCTAAATGGACACATATCAGTCCCTACATGTATGTGTTTGATGAAATGCCCCAAAAGGCATTTCGATTTGGTTTTCGAATTATTTTTGAATAGGAGTTTAGATCTAGATCTTGTTTGTGGGATTCCACTCGACTGAGTTGATTTCTGGTCATTTTGTGTCATGTTTTGCTCACTGGACACGGTCCCACACGTAGGGTTTCCGTGTCCTGCTACTCGGGGCCAAATGCTCACTGGGTAGGACACGGGGACATGTGAAACTTCAAGGACATGTTGGGGCAGTGTCTGACACGACACTCCCCAAGTGGTACGACCTTTTGTGTCGTGTCGAGGAAGCACGGACACGTGCACTGATTTTACACTGCGCTGAGTCGCGTGTGTGCAGCGTTCTGATACGTGCATTTTGGACACGACTCGGGGACACGTGACCCAAATCAGGGTGACACATAGGTAGCTGGATCCTAAGAGAACCTAGGATTGTGATCACGAGATTTGGTTTGGCCTGTGTCGGGTACACGACACGCGTACACTCGTGCACGATGCAGTATCTGTATACATGTTCTGTATGAGTCTGTTTTGGTCATTTCGTATTGGACACGCCGTGTCACATTGTGGAGGACACGTATTGGACTCTAAGACACGAACACAAGTTATATTTGCATTACCAACCTTTAGTTTTGTATTTTAGTTTGTTTTAGGTACTCAAATCATAATTTCCCTAAAATCCTGATACCATGTATACTCAGTATTTTTCTAGTTGGAAATTCGAACTTGGCAGTTTAAATTAACCTGTTTAATACATTAATTTACATGTTTCAGACCTTAGTATGATGCACCTACATGATTTCTAACTATATGATGAATTTGGTTTGAATTGGTGTATGTTTGGGATCCATTTTGAGCTGAATTGGTAAGGGTATGAAACCTGAGTTTAGTAGGTTATATAGACTGATTTCTTGAGTTTAACACACTCTTCACTGTCCAGTATTGGACTGTCCAGTATTGGACTGTACACCATACTGTTTTTTCCCTCATTGTACACACACACCCTCACCCACTCACTGGTACACTTCACACTTGCCACACCCTACACTATGTACACACATGTACACATGTTCACTGATTTCCAGTTTCCATTCGCTGTTTTCCTATGCAACCTACACACACACAGTCACTCACACATACACCCTCTCATGTCTTCACACATACACATGTTTTCTGTCACTTACACATATACAAGTTGTTATATATAATGTGTTATGTATAATGTAGGTAATATGTTAACATGTATAATGAATATATGTAGGTATGTACCATATATACTCTACATATGTATTATGTATATTGAATGCCTATTTAGTAGGCCTATATACATAATGTATATATTTATATGTGATACATGTATATCTATATGTAATATTGATTGCCTAATGTATTATAGGTGTTTGGCATATAGCCAAGTGTGGTTTCCATGTGTAGGCCTAGATGCATGTAATATAGGTTGTGTGATATTGGGTTGGCTTTATGTTGTAATAGACTAGTATAGACTAGTATAGACTTGTATAGCCTTGGGTAGTCTTGATAGACTAGTATAGGCTAGATTAACCTAATTTAGACTTGTTAGACCTAGTTTGACCATAGTTGACCTAGTTTGACTTCTAGGGTTGACCAGAGTTGACCAAGAGTTGACTTTGGCCTAGATTGACCTAGATTCATTTAGAATGCATTGAATTGCATCTTGTCATCATTTTAGACTTGTTGTGACTTGTGCTGTTCTGATTAGGAGCCAAACACCTCTCCTCGGACAGTACATTTCATCCGGACACTCAGATACCAGGCGAGTATATTCTCTGATCATTTTATATCTTGTTTAGAATTATTTTTCTGCTTTAAATTACTTTACTTGATACTGTCACGTTGGTCACACGGATTAGTACTATATGGATCCCTTCTTGAGATGTTATCCTTGAGGAGCATCGAATACTACATGTTCTGTACATTTCACTTACATTGTGTATCACTATGCTTCATGGTTCATTGATCACTTGTGACATGTACTCTCATGATCACAGAGTCTCTTTGAATCTCCCATTAATAGGCATTCCTAGAATCACCCATTTATGGGCATACCATGTATCACCCCTTGTGGGCCATTGCATGGAATCATACATAACCTGGCTGGATCCTTGTGTATTGATTGGGGGTACAGGAGAGTAGAAGTAGACATGTAAATAATATCCAAGTAGTTTAGCATCAGAATCTTTTCGTAGTGTAGCATCAGAATCTCCTATGCCATTCACATGTTTATATTGTACTCTGACTCACTAGCCACTGTTAGTTCTCTACTTATAGTAGATATTTCTATTACAGTTCTCTCTCTGTTTATATTCTGTACTTTCTTCAGTTCCTGTATCTTACTTTATTGCATGATTATATTTTCTAACCTGCTATGAACTGTTGAGATGTATTGTGCTTGCTCATGTCCTGACTGGACCTGTTGAAAATATTACAGAGGACGAGGAGGAGGCCTGTGTGAATACCTTC
Organism: Iris pallida; assembly: GCA_029216955.1. Lineage (NCBI taxonomy): Eukaryota > Viridiplantae > Streptophyta > Magnoliopsida > Asparagales > Iridaceae > Iris > Iris pallida. The sequence continues at coordinate 24,868,290 of JANAVB010009598.1, forward strand.
TACGGGGCAGCCCTAGACGACACTTGTGAGCTGGACTCTCAGGAGGACCCAGCTCTAGCTGATGACTTTATCCCTACTGCCTAGACTAGCTTAGTTAGGCTTTATCTTACTTATGTTGTCTTGAGACTAGCTTAGTTAGACTTTACTTTTGTCATTGAGATCTGGATTGTATGTATTCTTTCATACTCTGTAGTTGAGACCTTGTATTTTTGGATGCTTGCTGAGATGTTATCTTAGACTCTTCTGATCATCTGTATTTCTTTGAGTTCTATATCATATCGTGCTTCTTCTTCCTTAGCTGTGATTGAGTTTACATTCTGCTATGTCACCCACATTCGGGGAGTATAAACTGCTTAGAATTATATTGTTAGATGTTGTGACCTAGGACAGCGTTCTACCGCCGACACTGCGGCGTAGGCTGGACGTACCCACTTCTCGTGCCCTTACTCTAGGGTGCGGGTTGTGACAAAAGGACATCGAAGGAGTCCAAAAATTAATGGCGGTTGGCACGAGGATGGAGAAGAAGGTGGTGTGAAGGGGGTTGGCTAATAGGGGGTCGGCTAGGCCAGCATCGGAAAAAGTATGCACCAATATTGACAGTCTAAAATTGGGTCTAAAATTGGGTTTAGTTGACGGCTAAAACCCATCAACGAAATCAATTTTAGTTGATGGCTAAAACCCGTCAACTAAAGTCATTCAGCAACCGTCAACTAAAGTGGAGACTTTTGCTAAGACTGGCCTAGCTGACGGAAGGGAAACCATCAACTAAACCCTTTGGTGATGGTAAAAAACTGTCACCAAATGTCATTTTTCTTGTAGTGGCTTTGGTGCTCTCAGCCTAGGGCTTGGTCGATCGATTTTTAGGGGTTATGGGTAGGGTGGAGGCAGCAATGATGAGACATTTACGTAGGGTTTTAATGGTTTTTATATTAGGGAGAGTCTGGCTTTGGTTTGGTTTGGTTTGGTTAGGGTTTGACCTTCTAAAAGCTTGTTATGGAAATGGGTTTCCTTATTTAAAGGGTTGCTTTGACTAAGTCAAATATATGGGATTTAATAAACATGGTTGCACTTTAATGTCCAAAAATCAATTAAATTTATATATAATTAATTTTGGCCACCTTAGATAGGCTTTATCATGTGGGGTTGGCTAGGTTAGGATTCGAACATATTTTCTAGTCAAATCAAATCCGAAAAGTCAACCAATGGGTCTCTTGTGCCATTTGCAAATAAATAGCACATAGGAACTCGATTGAATGGCACATCCTTGGCGTATGTGTTATAGGCTCAAATGGGCCAAAACCATATATTGGATCAAATAATTTTGATCGATGTCGAGTCCCAAACTCAAGTTGGAAGTTAGGTCTAGAATTACGGTAAATGGTCAAATGGTCTAAATTAACTCGAAGTTGTGTGAAGTCAAAAGAATATTAGAGAACAAGTTTAGATGGAAAATGATATATCAATTTGAAGGTGGACTTGTCTAGAATTTAAATAAGAAATTAGATTTGAGAAATCGATAGTTGTTGTACTTCAAATTCAAAGCTACGGTAAGGTACTAATATAGTCATATGGACTTAAAATATGGTTTAATATTAAATATCCATAATAAACAAATAGAAATAACTAAAAAATAATTCAAAAAATTAGTGGGCTTCTAGGTAGCACTTGTTTTCTCTTGGTTTGTTGTATGGATTGACAGTTTGTTGTGGTTTGATAACTTGCTGCAAGGCATGTACTCTTGGAGGTATAGTTGGTGGAAGAGAATTAGGATCTGTTGGTCCTTTGTCCTTATTGGAATAGCTGATAGCTTGATTTTGTGCCCAATAATCCTTTGTTGTTGGTCCACGGTTGTTAGCGTCGAAGTTGTTTTATGGACAGTTGAACTTCTTAACTTGTTGCTCCACCATCTCTGCTAAGGTGATTGCTTCGCTGAGTATGTATATATTTTGTTGGTAGACTTGATCATGGATGTCTTTCCTTAAGCCACCAAGATAATGGGTCGCCTGTTGGAGATCCATCTCATACATGTTGTTACGGGACGAGAGTCTAAAGAAATCTTCAGTGTAGTCAGCTACAGATCATGCACCTTGTATACAATTCTGGTATCGACGATAAAGAATATGTTGATAATCCGGCGGTAGAAATCTTTGTCGCATCAATCGTTGTATCTGAGCCAACTCCGTACAGGAGCTTTGCCAACTCTCGTACGTATGTGCTCGAGTTGTTCCCACCAAACAGAGGCGTCTCCCTTGAGTTTATAGGCTACGAGGTTGTAATGCCTGTGGTTCGTACTACGTATCTAGGTATACGTGTACGTATTTAGTCTCGTATTGCATGATTCCTTGCTTGGCTTATCTTGGCTTTTCATGGCTTGGTTTACCTTGGATTGGTTCGATTTGGTTCGGTTGTGAACCAAACCCCCTACCTACCACCACCACTACCATTTATTAACCTATTCTCCTTTCTCTTTCCTCATTTATTCTCCTTCTTCCCCACCATTAACTCCTCACCTACCTGAGAGAGAGAGGGAGAGCTTTGGCAAGTGCATCTTGCTTCATGGAGGAACCCACATTTTATTGTTCCATTCTCTTCTTCACAACATTTTAACCCACTTTAGTACTTAGCAATTTTAAATTTCATGGCTAAATTCATGTAGATCTAAGTTTATTTCATTTTCGTAATTCTTGGGCCTTAATCTACTTAATCTTGTTATTATCAAGTTCTGATGGTTCCATGTTGTAGGGAATTTCATTCTGTCCTATTTTGACCTATGAAAGTTCGAATTTGGACTCTGGATGAAGGTTTTATGCAGCTTGGAAGCCATGGCTTGCATGGTTCTTCTTCTCGAAATAATGGAGAAGAAGGACAGTACTCAGCCGCATGAACTTAGCCGTATGACTTCTCATGCGACAAGTTTTCTTCTTGGCCGCATGAGTTATTGAACTTTCAGCCGCATAAGTCCTCTCAGCCGTATGAACTATTCCCTGCCGCATGAAAACCCATCCACTCTCAGCCGCATGGAACTTGGACTTCAGCCGCATAAGACTCCGCTCATTCCCAGCCGCATAAGATCTCCTTCAACCCGAGCCGCATGTGACCTATTCATTCCCAGCCGCATGAACTTTCTTGACCTGGCCGCATAAGTCCATCTCGGCCGCATGAGTTGAAACCCAGCCGCATGAAAACCCGCCCACTTTCAGCCGCATGGACTGAGTCGCGTGCACCCCACCTTACCCAGCCGCATGAACTAGTCTCTATTCTGTCGCATGAAGACCCGAGTCATTCCTGGCCGCATAAGAGTTAACTCCTGAGCCGCATGAGACCCTGCCCTTTGAGCCGCATGCGCCCTCCCTATTTCTGGCCGCATGAGCCCCATAAGCTTCCTGAGCCGCATATACCTGTTCTTCCTGAGCCGCATGAATATTTTCATCCCGGCCGCATGAGGACCCATTACCCCAGCCGCATGGCTCTCTCATAAGCTCCTTATTTGATGAGTTAATTATTATTATTTTATTATTATTGTTAACTCAGGTCTTGTAACCCTCAGTATAACTTGGGTCTCTTGATAGAATGCTTGTACTATGTTACCATGTACTTATACCATGAACACGACAGTGACCCGTAGTGGTGCACTCTTGACAAGTAACATGACATGATAGTAGCCCACCGTGGCGCACTCCTGACAAGTAAACCTGATGTAATATATCTTGATAAGCTGTTGCGACGACTACTTGACATGACAAGAATGAATAATCTGGACACCATGGGCGATTGTACTTGTACAAATGAACCAATCTTGTCTTACATCATGCTTAGAATGGGACCCCTGAGTACCACGGTCAGGGGTACCTACTGAAATGGACTAAGGCTAATAACTAGAATAGAACAGTAGTCATGAAGAGATTTTCCCAGCTACAGGCAATCTCGTTACCTGGGCGCACTTGGGATCTATAGCCTGCCGTCGAGTATGGTATATTTCCAGCACACTGTCATGTGTTGCACCCTTCAAGCCACTTAAGGGTACATACATTTTCTGGACGATGTACCCACCTGAATTCAACCCCTAATATTCGATCTGGGTAACCTGGATGGTCTGCAGGGCTTGTGGCGGTGAAATAATCTCGCTGCATCTTGCTAGTAACTAGGCCTGTGATAACCCTAGTTAGTTAAAGTGTCAAGCCGTACTTATTGCTTGGCCGTGATTGTTGAATGAGGAATAATCAGTATAGTCTTGTCTTGATCCTGTACAAGATGGTTACATGTCATGATTTTTTATATTATCTTGCCGATAAATGGTGGAAGACCAAGTTCCGTTCAGATGAAGGGTTACAACCCCGGTCCTTGTTTGGTTTACGGGTTGTAACCTGGTTATCTGAATAGTCCCATGGTTATCTCGTCGTATATCATCCTGATACGTTTTCCTTATTTCCAGTTCTTACTACTTATTATTATTCTGTGTTAATTGTTGGTTTTAGTTCCTAAGTGAAGCTTCCTTTGTGGCACTTGCTCTTTCTGGGATCTGACCCAGCTGGTTTTGTATAGCCAAATACCGGAGCAGCTCCAGAGGATCTACCGACTTTCCAGCCCGATGGTGACCACCAGGCGTAACCAGGACAACGAGTGGGTTTCTTTTGTTCACCCACTTTGTTGTAAAAATATTCTTTTGAGGCGTTTAGCCGACGAGCACATGTTTAGCTCAATTGCACCTTTACTTACTGTCTGCCTACGGGCTGTAACATGATTGGCAGATCCTAGGGTTGATCATGTATGACTAAACTCTTGCTAGTCCTGACATTTTGTAATGACTAGCTTCATGATCAGCTGAATATGTAATGTTTGGGACGTCTTACTATTGTATATTTGGTGATCTTACATCTTGTAACTATTAATACTTGCTTGTGATTGAGACACTAGGCTTGTTCATGACCTTAAGAGACTGTTGGCTTGTAGTTAAACCCTCATGTATCTAGACAGCCGTGACCGTATAGCAAGGTGGGTTGCACTTCTATATACGTAGCTGGCTATGTCTGCCTCCGCTCTCCAGTATTCTGGTTCTGGGGCGTGACAGAGGTGAACCTGCCTCTCTTCGGGGATGTTCATATACACGAAGAAGCGTTCTACTTCTGTGAGCCAATCAAGGAAGTCTTCAATGTGTAGTCGACCGTTAAAAAAGGGAAGATCCATCTTCAGTTAATCTAGAATCGATTTACACCCCTGTTTAGGTATATTGACTCATTGGCTTAAAAAATGGAGCTTATAGCTCATTTTTTAATAGAAGGATGGGTCTCCCCCGGGGTACCCCCGGGTCCGCCCCTTTGGATCGGCTCCTAAAGTCGCTCCTTCAATTTGACGATATCTGGGAGGAATGGTTTCCCCCCAGGACCCTCCTTTCCTGTTTAGCACCCCTACTTGACTCCCCGACCAGGCATGTTTATATAATAACGGAGGGGCTTTAGCCGCTCGCTCTCGCTCACTACACCCATACTTAAACTGCCCTTTTGTTTAGCTACAGTTTCTTTATCGCTTTGCTCCGTCGCACGGAGTCGACTGCAGGTAGTCATGAAGTACTTTATTCTACCGTGGGGGGAGTGAGTTTGGCTTTCAGCTCTTCACTCATCGCCTCCATTTTTTATGGAATCTTCGGCTCCCTCGGGCTTGCTATCACTACCCCTCGGCCGCGGTATTGCTCTCGCTTCTCTTGGTAATCCCTTGTCCCTGAATCACGGTAGCTGCAAGTACTGTCATGACTACCCTTCGTCTACTCCTCCCTCTCCTTACTTTCTTATTTTCTTATACTTACCTGACTATCAAAACTCATATGGTGATACACTGAACTACCAGTACCTGAATGAACGAGTAAATCCTCCCATAAGGACACTCTTACCATAAATTCAGAGACGGATAGGTCCATATAGGCAGTGATCAGTAAGATAGAACCGCCTTGTCTTCGAGCAGGGTTTATCGTTGCTATCTTACTAGCGGTTAAACAAATACCGCCATGCCAAAACCGACCGACGTCCTATACCATTCCAGTTTCGGGTTTGTGGTAAGTTACGGTCGAGAGATGAATATCTTGAAGTGTTGGCTTAACACGACCTTCAACGTCCTCATCTTCAGCTTTGCGACTTATCCGTGTGTACGTATGCATGTGCGTACCCACGCCCGTGTGTGGATGTTCGTATGCGTAGCACATTCTTCATAGTCACCTTTGTCCCGTCGTTGGTATGCATGGCCTCGGCGTTGTTGGTTTGCATAGATGGTTTGGGGCCCTGATAATAGGATACATGCAGGCTGAAATCTTCGTCGTCGCTGTCTTCGCAGTATTCCTTATGAGATGACCAACTTTTGTGGGCACGTTGTGCGCGGCTGGTAGTAGAATGAGCGTTTGTGCCTCCTGTCTCTGTAGGTGGTATTTTGATGATATCAACCACATCATTAGATTTGGTTCCAGTACTATGACCAATTTGTCAGACATGATATCAACTTTACTTGACATGGCTTCTACATTGCAGACAGGACATCGACTTTGCTTGACAAGGCTTCTATGTTGCCAGACAGGGCATTAAACTCCTCATGCATGACGGATTTCATGATTGTTGTCTGCAAAACAATGATTCCAATAATTTTTGAAAAATTGGAATCCTGGATCTGTAGGGCTCTGATACCACTTGACGCAGCGTGATAGTGGAACGGGCTGACATTCGTGCTTGGCAATGGCCAAGTCGACCGATAACGACAATAACTGGACCACTGTTGCTTGATGAGAGCAAAGTGGCGCCACAAACGGATGGCCTATGAAGGGTCTGCACGAATCTACGGAATAGTCGAGTCCACGACCAAGAAAATAAGAGAACAAATCTCAGAACTTAAAGAAGAATTTTATTGATTAAAAGTTATTCTTCAATTGCATCCAGAAGGTGCCTATTTATAGGACTTTTATGATTACCTAATATTAAAAAAATTCTAATCCTAATAAAATAAAGATAAACCCAATTCTAATAAAAGATAGAGTCAAAATATGAGTCCCAAAAGAAATGAAATCCACGCTACATCAATATTATATATATATATATATATATATATATATATATATATATATATATATATATATATATATATATATATATATATATATATATATAATATATATATATATATATATAACCAAAGCCCGTGACGGAGACACCCCGCCGACTTTGGCCCGGGGGCCCGTGTGGGCTCGATCCCTTGACCTCATCCCCAAGTGCCAATGGTCTTAGCCACTAGGCGACAAGGCCGTTGGCATATATATATATATATATATATATATATATATATATATATATATATATATATATATATATATATATATATATATATATATTAAAAAAATATATATATATATATATATATATATATATTAAAAAAAAAATATATATATATATATATATATTTAAAAAAAAATATATATATATATATATATATATATATATTAAAATATATATATATATATATATATATATATATATATATATTAAAAAAAAAAATATATATATATATATATATATATATATAAATATATATAAAATATATATATATATATATATATATATATATATATATATATATATATATATATATATATTATATATATATATATATATATATATATATATATATAAAGCTCACTCTTATACATCAAGTCCTCACATCCGTTCTGATATACACTATATTTAGGCCCACTTCCCAATTTTTTTATTTATTTTAAATATTTTTCTAGTTAGAAAAATATTTTTATTTTAATTCTATAAAGGATATTTGGATTGACGAAGAGATTTGTTTTTATAAAAGATATACTATTAAATTATTAATTAACTTTAAGTTTTAATTTTATAAAATATGTTTATTTGAAATATTAGATATTAGATATTTGATATTGTTTAAACTATTGTTGTTATCAATTATAAAATTTAGATTTGAATAAACTAAATTATTGTGATTTAAATCTATAGAAAGATTTGGTCATGAATTAAATCCTTTCGTATCTAGGAAACCCCCACTCCTATATATAGGGGGGCTTCATTTTGTTTTCTCCATAAATTCCTCAAACAATTTTCATCCACTAAGACCAATCGTATGTGCATCGTGTCCATGTCCCTACTTTTCTTTCCTTTATTTTTAGGTTTTTTTTAGGGACACCACAACTTCTACTAGGGGGCAGCCCTTACTTAGGGGCAGCCCAAAAAGTGGAGATTTTACTAGGGGGCAGCCCACATTTTGCTGGGGGCAGCCCAACCCCCCAAACTCTCATTTCCTCCCCAAACCTCATTTGCCTCTCTCTCTCCTCCAAAAGAGAAAAAAGAAGGGCTCTCTCTCCCTCTCCCAAAACCCTAGTCTCTTCTCATCCACCACTCTAATCCTAATTCCCCCACCAAATTTTTTTCAAGAACACTCCTACATTCGACGAGATGACACGCAAGTCAAAGAAATCGGATTCTAGGTACATTCTTCCCTAATTTCTTCTATAATTTTCTACATTCTATTCGAAACCCTAGAATAGTTTTAATTCTCTAAAAACTTTTGATAATTTAGGTTTAGAATGTCTTTAGGGTTTATGAATGGCATTTTCGAACACGACAAACCTACAATTTTTCTTCAAACCCTAATCCTAGAAAACGACAAACTTGCGAGGCGTTTGTCTATTGGCCCTGAGTACAGTAGGACTGCCAAGCATGTGGCAGTCCACATGTAAACAAGGACTGCCAGAGTCCTGGAAGTCCTCTTTCAATAGAGGACTGCCAGGACTGTGGCAGTCCTTGTTTGTAATTGGACTGCCACATATCTGGCAGTCCTACTGTACTCAATTTTAGTTGTGGTCTGGGGGTGGGGGATAGGGGGTAACAGTTCTATTTTAGTTTGTATTATTTATTAACTGTACGGTCACACAATCCATTGTTCTATAGGGGTAACAGTCCTCCGGACACACCAAAAAGAATACGCCCCACCGCGTCAAAGCGGAAGGAACGCACGGAACGTCCTCTTGAGCGTCCGATTACAATTTCCGAACCGGCGTGCTAAGGTCGGTCTGGGACACGGAGACCGCCACCGGGACCACAATCTCGGTCGAAGCAACGAGCTCGTACTCCTTCTCCTTCTTCCAGTGATGACGATGATGTGCCAATTAGCGAACTCCTACCACCACGTCAAGGTGGTTCTGCTCCATCTGAGGAGGGCGGTCCTTCTGAGCCGCATGTCCGTCCGCCACGTCAAGGTGGTTTTGCTCCATCTGAGGAGGCCGGTCCTTCTGAGCCGTATGTCCGTCCGCCAGGTTGCTCAATGTTGGCTTCTTTTGAGAACCATATTGCATATACAATATGTAAGAACCCGGTATGTACATTACTTTTGTAAGCTACCTGTTTAGTATATGATATCTATATGTATTTCATATTTTCTATGTTTTTATATGTTGTTTGATATACAGAGGACATATCGTATCCTTAGGGCTGTGAGTCACGGGAAGAAAAACCGTATCTTGGCCGTTTAGAAGCTTATCGGAGGCCGTCCAGGTTAAAATCGTACCGAGCGGTTTGCATAATTTGGCAGATTATGCCTATAGGACAATGGATAGTGCCCTCATATCTGCCTTTGTGGAGAGATGGCACCCGGAGACCAACACGTTTCATTTCCCATGCGGGAAGATGACCATTACACTTGACGACGTCTACCAGATACTGGAGCTACCAGTTACCGGTCGCGTCATGACCAAAGAATATTACAGAAATAAAAATTCACAAAATGGTACTCGAAGATCGTCAAGTTTGTCTCAAGTAACCTTGAACTTAAGGAAACTAGTTTTACAACTCTCCCCGGCTTCAAGAAATCATATGGAATTCCTCTATCATTTCTGGTGGAGCACTTCACGAATATGGAATTGGATGAGGATGATGATGAGTTGGTCGACACGGTGGCCCGTGCTTACATGCTGTTCGTCCTAAGAACGGTGGGCATTTCGGACAAGTCCGAAACCTCGATACATGCGAGGTACATGCTCAATTTATTATCCGTGGATGACTTCATTGATATATCGTGGGGTAGCAGTATTCTCGCCTATCTTTACCGCGAGCTCGGCATCGTATCCCGTGTCAGGACTAAGACAATTGCCGGATGCCAGACTCTGCTACATGTAAGAAAACTTCCAACAATTTAATCTCGTATACTTCATTTTGTTGTTTATATTTTGTGACTATTAACTTATAAATTGAATAGGCATGGATATACGAGCACTTTCTGATGCTCAGGCGGGGTGACCTTAACCCAAACTATTTTGAACACCTTCCTAGAGTGGCTCGATGGAGGCCGGCCCAGGTGGAAACCAAAGATTGGCAAATACTGGCTTCCATTCGTGAAGTACTTGACAATTTGGTACCAGAAGAGGTAATAAATTGGGACTTATTTTTTCATGTTAAGTTTTTTTTTGCTGTTAACTATTTTCCTACAGATATTTTGGGATCCATACCGGGATTTTTGCGAGGGGAGTCGTGCCATCCAACAAGTTTCTTTATTCCATGGCATGATCACATGCTATGATATCACGGAGCCGTACATGCCTGATCGTGTACTTCGGCAGTTTGGCTTCGTGTAAAGTGTGCCGAAGCACACACTAAAGATGTTGGAACCTCCCCGCGGGATCCAACCATTGAACTACAAACCGACGTATTTCGACTGGGTGACCGACTTCTACTCCGAGTGGCAAAGGCACCTGCTTGGGGAAGATGAGAGTCAACCGGTCACCCAGATGGCCGACTGCAGCGAGGACTACATGCCGTACTTCCGACGGGTCGGACATCCTAAGTTGTTGAACCCTACAAACCCAGGTCCCGAGGCCGTAGTAGCCGTTGGAAATCTTCCTTCGAAAAATATCTTGTATGTTTCATTGGTAAAGATGGTGAGTTCCGCATTAGTAATTAGTTTGAGATTTTTATGTTTGTAGACTAAATTCAATTATACTTTCATTTACAGTCTAGAAGGGCGAAGGAACTGGCCAAGACACTTCAGAGCGCTTGCCAAAGTGACACTAGTGTCTTGGTCGCCAACGAGCTTGAGCGCATCGACGACGAGGTTGAGTTCCCATTCATGCGTAATACGGAGTCTCGTTCGAAGGCCCGCCATGATATGTAGTATGATTGTCTGAAGTTGGCTATTTTGGATGTTGATATTTTTGGATGTTGATATTTTTGGGTGTCGAACATGTTGTTGGATACTTGTGTTGAAATAATTGTGTTGGTTATGTGTTGGATACTTGTGTTGAAATACTTCTGTTGGATATGTGTTGGATACTTGTGTTGAAATACTTCTGTTGGATATGTGTTGGATACTTGTGTAAAACAAATACTTGTGTTGGATATGTGTTGGATACTTGTGTAAAACAAATACTTATGTTGGATATGTGTTGGATACTTGTGTTGAAATTTGCTGTACAGGGCTATTCATCTAGGACTGCCAGACCCAGGGCAGTCCTTCACATGTGCTAGACTGCCCTGGGTGTGGCAGTCCTAGATATAATATTCTGTGATCTAGTCACAGAACATTTCATCTAGGACTGCCACAACCAGGGCAGTCCAACACATGTGAAGGACTGCCCTGGGTCTGGCAGTCCTAGATGAATTATTCTGTGATGAATTTATGTGTGAATGAAATCATCACAGAACATTTCATCTAGGACTGCCACACCCAGGGTAGTCCAACACATGTGAAGGACTGCCCTGGGTGTGGCAGTCCTAGATGAATTGTTCTGTGACTAGATCACAGAACTTTATATCTAGGACTGCCACACCCAGGGCAGTCCAACACACGTGAAGGACTGCCCTGGGTGTGGCAGTCCTAGATATAATGTTCTGTGATGATTTCATTCACACATAAATTCATCACAGAGTTTCAGAGCTAGGACTGCCACACCCATGGCAGTCCTACACTGAAGTAGGACTGTCTAGGTTGTGGCAGTCCTAACTATAACTTGCTGTAACAGCAAGTTTTAGTTAGGACTGCCACAACCCAGGCAATCCTACTTCAGTGTAGGACTGCCATGGATGTGGCAGTCCTGATACTGATACTCTATGACAGAGTTTCTCAAACTGAAACGCTGTGACAGTGAACAAATATAACACAGGTACACTCATATAACACAGATAACACACAGGTAAGCACATATAACACAGGTAGGCACATATAGTACACAGGTAGGCACATATAACACAGGTAGACACATATAACACATGTAGGCATAGGTAATATAACTCAAATTTACTCCATATATATTACTGGACTTCATATTTCACTGTATACAAAAGTGGTCCTCCATATACAAAATGTCAAACTGTAAATATATATATACTTAGTCGATTTTGACGTCATAGTGGTCAGCAGGTAAGTCTCTTGGCTCCTCAATCTTCAACAACTTCTTACAATGGTTGATCTGGTCAACGAAAGGTGTGGTCCAAGCGATGGCTTCGACCGGTGCTCTTTTGTACCAAACTGTTGAAGGTGGAGGAATCGGAGAATGAGCGATCATCTTTAGTATAACGAAGTGATCCCCGATCAGACCTATAGTACATAGGTTAGACACTCCGTGGTCCGTCGGAGGAGCGCACATCGAAAAGAATGTATTGTTAATATCCGGCAAGATAAGTACAACAGGTATCATGTACCTATTGGCAAATAAATAGCCGGCAGACGGACTGACATGTAGTAGTCTGTCCCGGTAACACTGTCGGTGCAAGGGATACTTACAAACAAACTTGCAATGGTTTCTTCGCTTAGGATGCGGGAGTAGAATGGAAGACGAGTCTCTAACTCCTCGTACAGCTCCAGCCTCACCCGTCTCTATCTGTCTTTGTTATCATAACCAAGATGCCTTGCAAGGGCATTAAATCCGCAATGGCCATCACCGGGACATCGACAATAGACCAAATGTAACTTCGAAGCGCAGGTTGAAATTTGTCAATATACAAACTCGTTGTTTGGCTTGCAACTGTATCTTTTCTTGGGAGGTCAATTTTCTCCATTTTTCGGCGAACGACAAGCTTGCCCTTCCGTGCGGGCGGAGCTTACTGTAAGCTTCATTCAACATGCTCAAAGTAAGATGGATCTCTCCTAGTTGACTCCAGCCTTCTCTTCTGTGAACTAGTCAATCTTGTTTGAGGCCTGCCTTTAGGATTGGAAACAACGGTCGGCTCATGCATTCTAGTAGTGACCGGATATACAATTTCTTGGATTTTAAGCTCAATGGACTGCCGCTCCGCTGCTACTGAGGCGAACCACCTTGCGTGGAGAAGTTTCACTTGTGTCAAAGAGAAGAAATCATCGTCCGTCTTTACCACAGGCATCATAGTCAACTGCCTCCAACGTTGATCGACTGTTTCTACTGGAATAGGAATGGATTTACGGCGATATTCATTAATCTGATGTGCACAAGGGAGGCCCAGTGTATGTCGATGTACACACCCGCAAACCTGGGGATCAAACCCGACATACTTTGACCTTTCAATCTCATCACATATTAATGTCAACGCCGTGTAAGATACCACGCGAGCTAAAGCATCTAACAGTACATCCTTTCTATGCTGATGCTTGACTATATTTAAGCTCATCTCAAATAATGCCTTAATTTTATTCACCGTCCGCTCTACCAATAGATGTATAGCTTGCCAAACAGAGACAAAGTTGCCGAGAGATGATTTAGTTGTCTCTTCACTACAGAGTGTGCTCCTTCGACACGGTTGGTAGTTGTCGTGCCGTAATGCTTCACCAAATTCGTCCATGCTAAGACGAAGTGTTCTTTGTGCGGTTCAAGCTATGTATCTTTGATGTATGAAATGCATACCGGCTCTTTCGCCTCCTACTTTTCCTTGAACATGTACCATGCGGTGTCGTAACTGTCAATCGTAGAGGCTCGCCACACACAATTCCAATCATTGGAGAATTCTTAAAAATTTTGCATGTCAATTTTACCTTCCTCTTTCTGAAACTTCAACTTACATTAGGCTTGAATATTACGATTGACATGCCAAGTGCATAGCAATGTATCCGCTTGAGAAAAAACAATGCGAATAGCATTAATTAGGGCATACTCTCTGTAGGTCACAAGAACTGACGGCTCTGTATGACCGGTGTAAAGTGTTTTTAGTTTCTCCAATGCCCATGTGTAGTCTTCAAGTTTTTTACTCTTCATGAAGCAAAATGCCACCGGGAATGTTTTTCGAGTAGAGGTGAATCCGATAATATGAAGGAGAGGCATCTTGAACTTGTTGGTCTTGTACGTGCAATCAAGGACTAACACGTCGGCAAAAGACATTGCCAGACTTGTGCAATCGGGATGAGCCCAAAAGATTGAAATTACTTCATTACTCTGGGGATGTCTTCTATGGAACTCAACGTAATGATTATCGGCAAGCAACTTCAGCACTTCTTGTATCGCCATTCTTGATTTGGTCCGGACAGCGTTCGAAGAAGATAGGGCGTTGTATATTGACCTCATCATAGACATGTTCTTCTTATCTTCATGCCGTATGACTGAATATATTTGTCTCGGTGCAACACCGGAAGTGGACAAGTCTTCGGCTATCTTCTTCTCCGTAGGGTTCAACCGTCCGACATACGGATGATCCAATAGTATCTCGACAATCTCATGATTGTGGGTTCCATTCTTCACTTGTACTGACCACTTCCCTTCTTCTTCGTTTCTAATCTGGATCGTGAATGGACAACCACATTTCCTCGTTCCAGCTTTCTTTCTTTAAACTTTATTTTGGATAACTGTGTCTTTCTTGTGCGATCTGAATACACCACCTCTTTCACAGCCAACCATCACACTGTGTCGTCTCGGGCAATTTTGGCACGATCTGGATATCACTAGAACTAAGTTGTTTTCCCGTCCAACTTCTCGACACCATTATACCGCATCGTCGCTTGATTGAAACGAAAGATCGTTCCAAAATAAATGCCCTACATCGATTGCAATTGGAGCATGTACCGCAACATCGGAAGATCGTAACTCCTATAATAGAAGTTAAAAGTCAAAACTAAACAACTACATAAAACCAAAATGTAAGCATATGAAATTAAAAAGGACTGCCAGAGATGTGGCAGTCCCTCACATATAGGACTGCCACATCCCTGGCAGTCCAACTCCATGAGAGGGACTGCCAGAGAAGTGGCAGTCCTCTGTGTCAAAGTTCGATTTTTCATCCGAAATAAAGTTAAAGTGTAGTTACCACGAGGCCTTCCGATGCATCAAAGTGTTCTTCGGACGTTGTGGGAGGAGAGTATCCAGCATTTGATAGTCCGGGTTGTTATATTTTCTATTTCTTTCTACATTAAACACAAAATTCAACTTTTATATGTAAAATTTAGGTTAAAACATTACACAAAAATAAATTCGACGACTTACAAATAAATAGGAGAAGTGATTGACACTATTACTAGATATTTCACCAAAAATCTTTAACAAATTTAGGTGGGGGGACAATTTCACCTAGGTTAGGTTAATTCTAGGTTTCTATGAGGAGGAGAAAAAAAGAGTGGAGGAAGAAAAGTAATAGAGGAAGAAAGAGAGAAGAAATAAAACAAGTTTGGCTTTTATAGTGAATTATGGGCTGCCCCTAGTAACAAAAACCTATGGCAAACTTGTAATTTTTCAAAAAAATTTAGGCTGCCCCCTAGTAGAAGTGGTGGTGCCCCTAAAAAAACCTATTTTTATTACAAATACATGTTTCCTCCTTGTGTCCGACACACCGAACACGTTCTCCAAATTCTGTGTCGCGCAGGACATGACACAAATTTCTAATCCCCAAATCAGTAAACCCTAACCCTAAACCAAACCCTAACCCTAAACTAATTGGCCGTATCCACCGGCGCTACCATGTCCCTGTCCCGACCAGCCACCCGACAGCAGCAAAGCCGTTAATCCCTTTCTCCGATGAGTCGCTTCTTCACCGACCATCAGCCTCGTTTCCCGCCTTTCGACTACGACCACCTGCTCGTCTACCACATCCCTGCACGTCATTTGTGTGCCAGAGAACATACCACCACAACCGTCACCACCTCAGAGCCCCTGTCCCCAAATTCACCATCTTCGGTGGCTAACCCTAGCCAACACCACCACATGCCACCCACCACCAACCAGACCGACCACCCTTCATCACCACCACCATCAAATCATCTATGCCACCATGTCATACCTTCGTGGTCGAGTCGTCACTCTCTCTGATCCCTAATTTTTTATATCTACCCATGCCTCCGTCTCTTTTGAAGTGACGTCGCCGTCGCGAGCTGGCCTCGCCCAACGACTAGCCGGCGAGCCCCTACCTCATCGACGTTCCTCTGTGCTCGATGCCTGTGCGCCCTCCTCAAGCACCAAGCTCCAGAGCAGCGCTCGACCGTACCTTCGTGCCAGCTCTGCCCTGGTTCTCTACCGCCGCCTTGGGGTCAGCCTACTCCAGTGCCATACGACTTTCGGTGAGTTCTTTCTCTCATCGGAGCTGCCCTCCCGACGATCGAGGGAGCTACTGCTTCCTCTTCTTACTATTCCTTTTTTTAGTGTTTGCTCTTTCTCTTGTATGGAGAAGAACAGGGGGGCGGGTATTGGTATTGTGGGCCGGGTTGTGGAGTCTCATAGGCTTAAGTTTTTGCTGGGTTAATTTTATATTGTGTATACGTATATTAGTATGTTAATATTAAATACAGTAGTTAAATAAGTGTATACGTATATGTACTGTTATGTTATCATATATATACGGATATGTATATATGCTATTATATTTGTTTTATTATTATAATTATTATTTTGTTGTTGGGTTATTTAGTGAAGAGGTATTGGGCTTAGAATTAGATTGGGCTTGGCCTACTGTATTAATGGTTTTCATAATAAGTATATAGGTTTTTGATTTATAGGTAATTTCAAAAGGGCTTATTATTTATAGTATAAGATACAAATATATATTTTTTTATAGTATATGATACAAATATATATATATATATATATATATATATATATATATATATATATATATATATATATATATATATATTTATATATATTGTAACGCTCCAGTCCCAAAATATATAGGACCGAGTATGCGAACATGCCAGCTGCACATATACGAAGAATACTCCAATATATGGAATCCTCGTATACGTACATAAGCTGTATAATAAATCATCACAGGCCAGAATAATATAATATAATCTCATCACAGCTCAACACAGAAGATAATAAAGTCTAGATAATAAATAAGTGTATCAAAAGATAATCGGGTGAACATACTCACTCCAAACAACTATAAAAATAGTCTCATAAGATCGGAGTCCAACCTCCACAGAATTCAAAGGAAAAAAGATGTAAAAATATCCACTAATGTCTCAATAAATGAATAGACTAAAAATCAGCAAGAGGTGCCTCGTCGTCAAAATAGGATGGATCCAATGTCGCTCCGTACTCCTGCGGTAAGTCGTCTAACTTGGAGAGAAAATCAGCTCCTAAGAGGGATGTAGCAAGATACAAGAAAATACCATGCCATATAAACTGTGATAATATAA
>JANAVB010009598.1:24890860-24914387 GCA_029216955.1 Iris pallida
TGGGATCATGAGGCTCCAGGAGATGATGGTAGCCTTCTCTGTCAAGCTTTGGTGGAAGCTTCTAACGCACAATGGCCTTTGGTGTAAGTTCCTTCGACTCAAGTACTCCCCCAAGTCGCCCCTCTGTCAGGTGATGATCACATCCAGCGCGTCTCTGATATGGTGGAGGATTTTAGCCGCTCGTGATTTAGGGGAAGCCCATATCAGCCTACAGGTAGGGGATGGGACCTCCTATTTCTTTGTGGAGCAATGTCTACTGCATGGAAAGTTGTTGCCTGCTGCTTCGTTCCCGAGTGCGGCGGTGCTCAGGTTGCGTATTAGAGATCTATGGGATGCGGCAGGCGACTAGAACCAACAGCTGCTCTGGCAGGTGGCGAGGGAGGTAGGCTATGAGCAGGACACTTTGGTGTGTGCATGAGGCATGTTCTCGACGGGGTCCATGTGTGCACTCTCCTAGGTCCAAGCCCAATAGGAGGACAGGTTCCTCACTACTTGGTGGTGATGTTTTCCCCTGAAAAGGCCCATTCTTATGTGCCACATCCTTCTTGATAAGTTGCCTACGGATGATAAGTTGCCTACGGATGATAACTTGCAATATTCCATCATGTTCCATATTGCCTCTTGATGCCACTATTGTATAACCCCTTGTGCTAAATCGGGACATCACTTATTCGACGGAGGGATTTGGCGGTGGGAACTTGGTGCTTTTTTCATAATGCGTTCAAGTTTAGAGATGGCATTGGCGGGCGGATGAACCGTTTAGAAGCGTGGTGGGTGCCCGACAGTAAGAGTGTGAATCATTTTGTTATGGGTGCGGTGTGTTGGGTCCTATGCAACAATAGGAATAAATAGCATTGCGAAGGAAAGCAGTTCTCCCTGGAACATATCATCACGGAGGTTAGAAGGCAAATCGGGAAGGCTGCAGGTAGAAGCCCGGGCTAGTGGACAGCCCGGAGTTGGATGGAGGCGGGCCGCCGTAGGTAGACATTGGATTTTGGGGGGGCGGGTGTGCTCCTAGGGGGTATAGGTTTTGCAGCCTCCTATTTGCGTTTTGTACATCTCTCTGACTTGCCAGCTTTTTTTGGCTGATTTATATACTTGCTTCTTTGTCAAAAATTATATATATATATATATATATATATATATATATATAAGGAACTGTTACCTTTATTAGAAAAAGAGGGTAATGAGTACATCCGACCTCATAGGTAACAAAGAAAGGGAAAAAACAAACCAACACTAATCAAACGCCTATTTCGGAATAGGCGGAAGGTGACGACAACCCGAAAGCGACTTCCTGAACTGCCGCTTCACCTCCCGGACCAAGAAAGCAGCACCAGCACTACTCCCCTCATAACGATGCTTGTTCCGGTTCTTCCAAAGCACCCATATAATCGTACCGGCCAAGGATCTCCTATGGTGACTGTCCGGACCACGCCACCACCTTCGGAGGAAGACCAAAAAGTCACGATGCATTCGTGCTTTGAAAAAGCCCCTGAAGACAGACCAAACCTCCGAAGCAAGATCCCATGGAAGAAAATATGCTGAAGAGTCTTCCCGTGCCCAGCCTGACAGCAATGACACCTAGATGCCAGGTGGAAGCCAATCTTTGAATGTTGTCATCAGTGGGTAGCCTGTTATGGCAGACCCGCCACATCAGAATGCTCCACTTCGTCGGAATAGATTGGCCCCAAATATGAGAAAATAAGGAGATATACTTATGTTTGTGCGATTAAAATCTTGTAACAAAATATTAAAATATATTTCAAAATCCTATATCCAATTTAGAAATATAAAAATAAAATTTACTATAATTAATAATACTAATTTCAAATAAAATATTAAAAATTTAGTAAGAGATTTTTAGAAAGAATTCACATGTGCTACTTGCGTATTTAGGGTTGGTACGAATCTATCTAGAATGTTCCAAGAATATAGGGAGTATTTATAATCCTTTTCATATAATTAAGTCATAAATTGACTTATTCCATATAAAGGACACGGCTATGGCTATGCCATCCTTACCATGACTAATATGCTAGTCATAGTATACAACTACACAAGCCATGCCATGTTTTTTAGTTAATATGCATAACCAAACTTAACCATGACTAAGGCAATTTGTCAAATTATTGGTTAAATAATAAAAATCTTCTAAAATATTATTTATTCCAAAATAGCCAATTTAAAATTTTGAGGGTTTACCGAAACTAAACGAAATTGAGTTTCGAATTCGACTAAGAAAAGATAGCATGATAGAAAAATAGCATGCATGGAAATTTAATTAAATATACAAAAAATAACTCTCAGGATTTTAGAAGAAATTGCTTGATGACTTGAGTTAGAATAAAACAATACGATTGAAGAAATATGTTGCTCGATGACTTAAGATAGACAGATAGACATATGTGATTTCGAGTTGAATGAATCGATCATGTAACTTGTTCGGAAGATAGCTATAGTTGATCGTATGTCCAATTCGGATGATAGCATTTGGTTGTACGACTCGGAGTTTGCTGCAAAAGAAAGATCATCGGGTTATGTATTTGAGGCATATCAAATATCGATATTCAATAACTCGGGGGTACTTAGATTCGATGAATGATGATCGTGTTTTATGTTGTTTCTTGAATGGATTCTATATTCTAAGAATTTGAAAGTATTGGATGTTTAGATGACTTGACTTGGTAAACTTGAAGTGTACATAAACGGATGTTAGGATGATTATGTAAAATAAAAATGTTGTCATGTAGAGGATGAAGGAGTCGATGTGATTCGATTGAATTGGATTTGTATGTTATGTGATATGGGGATTATTACGACTCAAAGAATTTAGTATGCGATCTTGTGATTTTGCAAGAAGATACATGCATGAGTTGAGGATTAGTAGGATTGAAATTTAAAGTAAGTTACGATGGAGAATTATGATTCATGTTATGCGACTTAGAAATTGGTATCGATGATTATGATTTATGATTTTGTAGTCGAGGTAATTGAGTTTGGATTTGTAGGTTTATTGAGCAAAATAAGGATTACAATTTTGAAAGTTGTGAGATTATGTCGTTGAACCGTGTTATGATCGAGTATGTTGGTTGAAATAAAATTACCCTAGGAATGGCTTTGCCGAAACAGACTCATACCTCTTGAACGAGATGTTGTATATGCAAGTAGAAAAAATCTATGCTCGATGATTAGAAATCGAAGTGAGGCGAGCTAGGGTAGAAAACCATATCGACTATGCTTTGACCGTAGGATTGGTGGTGAATGGTTAGATATTGGTTGCACGGAAAGGAACGATTCATGACTTTGAATTTAGCCTTGTGAGTTATCCTAGCGGTTAGGCAGACATCACTATATGGAGAGAGAGAATTTGTGCGATCGACCTTAGCAAGAGTCGCCTGGGTAGGTTATAGAGCTGAGTAACTAGTTCCTAGAGTTGAGGCTTTTATTGAACGGATGTTCTTAGGAGATTTGATGATTAGTAGGATTTGATTGAGCGACGATATTGGATGTTGGTTTTGGATGGATAGACGGTTTGTGATCAAAAGGAACCAGACGATATTGAGGATTAGTCAGTTCAATTGCTTATTGATGGTTTGTCTTAATTGTGTGTTACAGAGGTAAAATTGATGGACAAGACATTGATGCCATAAGTCTTGATTGGAAGAATTGTCATTACATAAGGGAACGAATCGAATATATTAGATCAGATTTCTAGTATAAGAAGATAGTCGATTATTGAAGATGGATTGTCTTTCGATCAAATTGAATGTGTTCTGAAGATTGAGTGAAAAGTATACTTGGTTGAATTCAAACATATTATCATGATTGAGATTGTATTTGGAAGTGTGTAATCGAGTTGTTCATAATAAGGGATTCAGATTTTTGATTGGTTGTTTCAAAGGTTTGAAAAGTTTTGGAAGATAGAACGTAAACGATACAAACGATGACTTTTCGAAAGTTAGTTAAATTGGTTAGTAGAAACTGAATAACGATACGTGTGATTGTGATTGAGGCATTGATGTAGTCAGGTTTGAAAGATCGATTGGGAAATTGAGTTGAAGACTTAAAATATTTTGGTTGATGGGATTTGATAGAGCGGTAATTCTGAGTTACGACTAGAAGATGATGAGTGTCCCTAAGTTATGTTTTGATGCGAAACGGTTGAGAAAATCGCTCAGGTAGGTTTTCCCTAGAACTAAGTTGTCCATGTGTGCTACGAATTATACATACCCCGTGTTTTTATATGTAGCAGTGTGAAGCACGTTATGATAGAGACATGACTTGAGGATTATGTTGCGAGATAGTTAGACTAATTGGGAGGATATATTTGTTCGATAAAATTGGCTAAGGCATGAGTGCGACTCTGATTGATGAAACAAAAAGGGAGCTGTGTTCGAGCGATTTTAAGTATGGCAGGTGAGTGCTAGTTGATTACAAGTGATAGAGTTTAGGAGTCTGTAATCAAGAAGTTTCGAAGATGAAACTTTTTTGAGTGGTGTATTATGTAATGCCTCGCCCCGCTCAGTTCAATAATTCAGCAGTTCAACAGTATGAATCAAAGGAACACAAACGGCATTCCGATTGGGCTATGCAGCGGCTTGCTCGAAGTTTCGCTCAGTCGAGACGATTTCTCGCTCAGGTGGGTGGCTTCGATGAACTTGCCTCAGCTTTGCCTTCATATTTAATAAAATGTTGTTTTCATAAGCACTGAGTAAGTTTGATAATAAAAGAGATAAAACCACATAGCTAAGGGAATAATCCTATTGTATCAAGGGTGAGTAGAACATGGAAATGTCAATTTGTTATATAGATGTCTCTCCACGATGTGTTTTCAAAGTTCGTACTTGGTCTTTCGACCTCATGTTTGACTTAAACAGATTTATCCCACGAGTTTTCGATTTGATGTCATAGCATGCACGTTCCCACTGTAACGCCCCAGTCCCAAAATACATAGGACCGAGCATGTAGACATGCCAGCTGCATATATACGAAGAATACTCCAATATATAGAATCCTCGTATACGTACATAAGCTGTATATATAAAATAATCACAGGCCAGAATAATATAATCTAATATCATCACAACTCAACATATAAGATATAAGAGTCCAAATAAATAATGTATCAAAGAGATAGCCGGGTGGGCATACCCACTCCAAACAACTATGAAAAATAGTCTCAAATAATCGAGTCCAATCTCCACAAAATAGAAAGGAAAGAGATATAAAAGATGTCCACTAAATGTCAATGAATCAATAATCTAGAAATCAGTAGGAGATGCCTCGTCATTAATGTATGAAGGATCCAGTGTCGCTCCGTACTCCTGCAAGAAATCGTCTAACCCTAGAGAGATAACCAGGTCCTCAGAGGGATGTAACAAGATACAAGAAAATACTATGCCATAAAAACTGTGATATATCATAGAGAGTAAAGGGGATGCATGCAATAGGGTTCCTAACCATTCTACTGTGAATATGCAGTTGAGCTACAATCCTTTGACGCATGAGCCCTGGCTGTAGATGGGATCGACATAGTTCCCGTATAGGGCACCAGGGGCCTACGTTTGTAACGTCCGAAGATCATCAGAGGGCATCATGTGCAAGGGGGTACGTCCATAACGTTCTGAGAAACGTTAAAGGGCACCTGGGGCCTGCGTCTCCGTAGGAGCGCACAGGTAATCAGGGAAGTACAAAGAAGCCCATACGTCAGGTATTGTTCTCCCCACCCAATGCCTAGTATCATCATCTCCATGACTGATAAGAACCTCTAGTAACCGCTAAGTCTTCTAACATTCAATTCTATTGGCTGTTACTCCTATCCGTCGCACGCTCCATACGTATCGGTGGCCAGCCGACTATGCGAGTACGTGTCCTACATGTGACTCATAACTCGTACTGATCATATGTCAAGGATGTATGAGATATACCAATACCTCATCATCAATGGGTGGTCACTAGGCTAAGTCAATGTAAGAGAATAAAATAAAAGTAAGAAAAACGACCGATATAGTCGCTTGCACCCAAGTGTGACTTGGATGCACAGTGATATAATAATAACTATAGATAAGTAATGCAAAATATAAATAACTAGAAATAAGAATAAGTAAATCACAGAGTAAGGTGGCAAGGTATCTTGCCTGGTGGTACGGAAATGGCAACTCCAAACAATCAATCGTGTCAGCAATAAATCTCAAAATCCATGAATGGCTCTGAATGCTGAAACAAACATCAAAACATTTTCGGTGTAAAAGATATATCTAGAAAATGCCTGTCCAAAAGTCAAATTCTGAAATAGGGACAAAATTATAATTTCGGATCAAAACGATGTCCGCCGTTGGACCTATTTTGTACCGAAATACGTGCCAATATCTATGGTCTCTAAAGTCATCAAACTATTTGTCTACGATTCCGGTTTGAGGAGACAAACCCAACCATATGTCCAAAGTTGGATTCCGGCGGGCCGTATATAATTTTGCCCGTTAGATCGGGTCGTAGGCCCGCCAAATAGGCATTCCAGTCGACCTTTTAGAATCGGACCAAACTTGGCACACAGGAACAGAATTTCGATACGGTCCTGTTGGCGTAAGTTTCATCTTGATATGACAAACGTACACGAAGTTATTATCAAGTTTGTAAAAGGTCGATACGGCGGTATCTTGACAGATACGTACTGATTTCGTCGTGCACACGCAACGAAATCAAGTTCCGTCAGTTCCCACACGTTGGCAACATCCATACGCACCTTTTGATGCATATAGTTTGTGACTACGTCACCCGGTTAGTCGAGACACACGCCGTATCGAGAATAGTATGCCAAAGTCAAGCATACACACTCTCAACATATCCTCTAGCATCTGAATAGTACGCTCTGACCGGCCGTCTGTCTGCGGATGGTACGCCGTGCTAAACTTCAAACGTATACCAAAACTGTCTTGTATACTTCTCCAAAAGTATGAGGTAAATCTCGAGTCACGATCCGACATGATACTAACTGGTACACCGTGTAGCTTCACTATTTGTTTCATATACATATCCACCAAAACTTCAGTGGATTGCCCCACTCTAAATGGTAAGAAATGGGATGACTTGGTAAGCCTATCAACAATCACCCATACCGCATCTCGTCCACTAGGACTCCGAAGAAATTTCGTAACGAAGTCCATAGTAATGTGCTCCCACTTCCACTCGAGAATGGATAGCGGCTGTAATAATTCGACCGTCCTCTGGTGCTCTGCCTTCACTTATTGGCATACCAAACACTTGGCCATGAAATGAGCTCTCTCTCGCTTCATTCCGTGCCACCAATAATACTGCCATAAGTCCTGGTACATCTTAGTTCCTCCGAGAAGTATAGAGTAAGTCGAATTGTGAGCATCAGCCATCAACTCCTGCCGTAGCTCTCCATTAGGAACATAAATACGATCACCACATCGCAATGTCCCATCGGGATAAATCCTTAATCTCGTCTACTCTCCTGCTTCAGTCCTCTGTCTAAGCCGTCGAAATTTAGCATCCATGGGTAATACTGCCTTGATCCTCTCTACTAGCGATGATTACACTTGGAGATTGGCTAATACGCTATCCGCTCCAGACAATACTACTTCAATACCAAGCTGCTGCAAGTCTCCAATCAACTCTCGTTGTGTGGTCAAGAAGTAAGTCATGGGCTTACGGCTTAATGCGTCTGCCACAACATTAGCCTTGCCCGGATGATAATGTAGCTCGTTCTCGTAATCCTTCATCAACTCCAACCAACGTCGTTGTTGCATATTCAACTCCTTTTGTGTGAACATGTACTTGAGGCTCTTATGATCAGTGTAGATATCTACCTTCTCGCCGTAAAAGTAGTATCTCCATAGCTTCAAAGCAAAGATAACCGCTGCGAGCTCTAGATCGTGGGTTAGATAATTCTTCTCGTGCACCCTCAACTGTCTCGATGAATATGCTACTACATGACCATGCTGCATCAATACGCATCCTAATCCCTTCCTTGATGCATCACTGTATATCACAAATCCTCCCTTCCCCGATGGTAGTGTCAAGATAGGTGCAGTGGTCAAGCGCTTCTTCAACTCATCGAAAGCAGCTTGACACTCGTCTGTCCATACAAACTCTTGGTCCTTGCAAGTTAATCGAGTCATGGGCCCCGCTATTCGAGAGAAATCTTCTACGAACCTTCGGTAGTAACCCGCAAGTCCAAGAAAATGTCTCACCTCGGAAGCTAATGTGGGAGCTGGTCATACCTTGACTGTTGTGATCTTCTCATAATACCGGTATGTCGTCTCCAGTAACAGTATGCCCAAGAAATTATACCTCTTTGAAAAAGAAATCACACTTGCTAAGCTTCGCAAAAATTCGCTCATTCCTCATGGTCTCCAAGATAATCCATAGATGCTGCTCATGCTCCCCTTGATTCTTGGAGTAAATCAAGATATCATCTATGAAGATGACTACAAATGTGTCCAAGTACTGGTGAAAGATCTTGTTCATTAAGTTCATGAAGACCGCGGGAGCATTAGTCAAATCGAAAGGCATGACCAAGAACTCATAGTGTCCATACCTCGATCGAAATACCGTCTTCGGAATATCTTCTTTCCGAACCTTCAGTTGATGATAGTCCGATCGTAAATCAACTTGGGGGATACTTTTGCTCCACTCAGTTGATCGAACAGATCGTCTATACGCGGCAAGGGGTACTTGTTCTTTACCATCTCTGCATTCAAGGATCTGTAGTCGATACAAATGTGTACTGTCCCATCTTTCTTTGGCACAAAAAGAACGGATGCTCCCCATGGTGACACACTGGCACGAATAAAGCCTTTCTCTAATAAGTCGTCTATCTACGTCTTCATCTCTACCAACTCCTTCGGTGATAGTCGATATACTCGAGATGAAATAGGTTCGGCTCCCGGAATAAGCTCAATAGAAAATTCGATGTCTCGGTCAGGCAGCAGTCCCGGCAAATCCTCGGGGAATACATCTTCGAACTCAAAGATGACAGGGTGCTGAACGGTGTCCTGCATCATCATATGAGTCCCTAATGTGGGTGCATCAATACTCTCTCCTTATTCCTTGGTGAACTCGAACTCCGTCGCATTCGGTGGTCTAAAGACGATACTGTCCCTATGGTAGTCTATAAGAGAAAAATATTGGCTCAACTAGTCCATTCCGAGAACCACATCGAACGTAGGCATAGGAAATACAAGGAGTCGTGTTCTCATCTTTCTACCACATATCACTACATGACAAAGTCTACGAACATCACTAACAGGTACAACTCCTCCTCTAGTAAGGATTCAAATGTTCTTAGATAAGGGTGTGATGGAAATGCTGTGTCTAGTGGCAAAACTGTAAAATCCCTCATAATTTAAAGGAATATTTAAATTATTTTTTGATTTTATTTAATTCTAATTTATTTTTATCTTATTTATATTATATAAAAGGACTATAGCCATGGTTGAGTTTGAATATGCAAGACGACTAGAAAATATGGCATGCCTAGCGTAGTCGGGTGCTTTAACTAGCATGCTAGCTATGTTAGGAATGTCATGGTCATATTATAATCTCTTGCATGTTAACCATTCAAATTATGGCACAAGTTATATTTTTATTAATTAATTAGTTAAGAAAGCCTTTATGACTTTTTAGGAGATCCGGTTGTACCAAACATTTCCAAACCTTTTCCAAGCCAAATCCAAACCTATGTAGACATGTTGGGCAGTTAATAAATATTAATAATTACATATTTTTGTATTTAAATTCAGATGTAGATTGAAATTCTATAGATAGAATTAATTAGTTCTATATTAGGAAACACCTTTTTAAATCATCAATCCAATCAATTAGCCAACTCACCAAATAACTAAACCAATCCATGTGGACCCACATATGACCAACCAAAGATTATTTTTATGTAATTTTAGTCCAAAAATAAACCCCTACATTGGCGGGCCATGCCATGCATGGAAACACCCTCCTACATATATAAACTCAACCCATAGGCCCATATATATCAACCCTTATCAAAATCCTAACCCTAACACCAAAAATTATTATTTATCACCCAAGAGCAGCTCCTTTACCATTAGTTTCGAAAATAGCATCCCCTCCCCTCTACTACATCATCCCCTCCATCACATAACTCATCCTCCTCCATAAAGGCTCATTCTTTCATCCTTCTTCCAACCAAACTCCACCAAACCAACCCTAAAAACTCCATATTTTCCATCCAACCAATCCTAACCATTGTCCACCCCTCAAAGCTCATTAAGAAAGGATTGACGAGCAAGAACATCATCAAAGGAGGGAGCTTTGACAAGAATAAGCCTTCACAAAGCAAGGACCTTGGTAAGAAACCCCAACTTTTTCTTCTCAAACCCATCTCATAAATCTGTAGAAATTATGGTATTAATTCTGTAGAAATAGTATTTTGATGCCTCTTGTGTAGTATTTTTACCCATAAAATTTTATGAATTATGATAGCTATTTTCATGTTTCGGTAGAGCCAAAACTTACCACGTTGTGAAGGAACTATAAGTTTCTGTAGGAATTTTTCAAAACTGAATTTTATGTAGGTTAAAATATTTAAATTAGGATTTGTAAGAATTTTTCCACGAATTTATCAATTCAATTTTGGTCGGAAAAATTGTAGGTCAAAACTAGCTAATTTCGGGTAACCGGCTGACCTAGAATGTCCCAAACTTGTAGTATAACTCAACCCTTGTACCTATGATATTATTCTATAAAATAAAGTATTTTATTGCTGTTTAAAATATATTTTTGGTTATTTTAGTAATTTTGAGTCATTAACTATGTTCCGGACGAGTTTCGGGTAGACTAGCTGACTTAGTAATCAACCAGTCGTAAATGTCTTTAAAAATATTAATTCTGGAATTTCAGAGATAAATCTGTAGAAAATTAGTTTAAATATTATTATGATTTTATATGATTTTTAAATATGTTATTGAAGTAGGGGCATAACCGACTAATTAAAAGTTAGAAACCCTAAAAACTGTGTTTCGATGTCTCGTGGAACCTGTGTGTGATTGTATGGATCTAAATGGTTCCACGAGAGATTGAATATAATTTTAACACATTACTTTGACTAATTAAGTCATATAGTAAGTTTCATAAGTAGTGACTTAATCTAGTTAATTAATTATCTGGGAGCGTCGGGTTCTGGAGGCGTGGACGCGGGAGCGACGTTTCATATTTACAGCACAAAATCAGGCAAGATACCTTGCCACCTTACTCTATGAATTACATATTCTTATTTTCAATTGTTATTTTCAGCATTTTTTATTTGTTATTATAAAACTGTGCGTCCAAGTCACACTTGGGTGCAAGCGACTCTATCGGTCCTTTTCTTGCTTTTATTTATCCCTCTTGCATCGACTTAGCCTAGTGACCACCCATTGTTGATGAGTGTCACGACCCGCTACCCAAATTGTTGGGCCGGGCCGAGTCATGTCCAGCTTACGCTTGAGATAAAGCGTAGTAAGCTGTTCTAAAGATAACAAGATAAGACTAAATGTGCTAACAGTTCTATATGTAAAGAAGAGTCATAAATGCTCCCAAACACAAAAGTCATCTCATATAATAATAAGTCCAAGTACAAGTCTGAAATGTAAAACTGGATACAGGTTCAGTTATAAAATACGTAGTCTAATACATGACTACACTAAATTTTCCGAGCAATATCACAAACTAGACGAGGTTCTCCGCAGGTACATCCTCGTAAGACAAAGCCTGGTCCTCGGCA
This sequence comes from Iris pallida, assembly GCA_029216955.1. NCBI lineage: Eukaryota > Viridiplantae > Streptophyta > Magnoliopsida > Asparagales > Iridaceae > Iris > Iris pallida. The sequence goes on from JANAVB010009598.1 coordinate 24,902,625, forward strand.
GTAACTCCATAATATGAGTCACAGAGCAACTCCTCCCCAGTAAGAATACCTACAACGTTATCCTGTCAGGACGGGAGCAAGTACTGATTCTAGCAAACTAAGTATACGAAACATGACATTAACAGGAATGCAATAAACTGGAATCATGGCACATCATAATCTATCATGGCAAGGACACATATGTCATAGAGACAGATGTATATGTAATGTTTAAAACCGTAGCAGGTACGTCATCGTTAATAGGTATGCAATGTGCAGGAGTACATAATGAAATGTACTTTCGTACAAGTATAAAGGCGATAGATGTACATACGCACAAATACAACTTTGAGATAAAGGCCTACGGTACAGTAACATGTAGAATAAAACTTTGCTCGGTACGATAAAGGGGGCATGATCACGTACTCAACTATCAGTTTTCCTATAACCCAGATTCTAATCATGTGAGAGATATAAAACTGTTCTAAACATGGTAGGGACTGAAAATAATACAACATGTGAAGATTTGACTTGCTACCCCCAATTATCATCATTTAATATGATTGGATTCGCAGTTCAATGTTGTAACAGTATGTAAAGTTTGTAGAAAGTACTTGCCTCTAGCAAAGCAAATCAGCGATAAAAATGCTATAGATGCCTGGTAACTCGTCACTGTAGAAATAACATATAAACTTAGTTTTTATACTAAGTTAAACACTAAGACACTAGTGGTGCAACACGACTTTCTAACTGGACACCTAGCCAAATGGTGACTTTAGCATAGGAGACCAATGTGGGATGACACAATACTCAAATTAACTTTCTAGGGTCTTTACACTAGTGCGGGGTGAGGTTCAATACGACTATAACTCAAAATAACACAAAAAGTTGCAAGTCGTAACTATGCCATAATTAAATCAAACTGTACACTATGATCTAACAATTTTTGAGATAGACAAAAAAGCTCCATTTTACATAAAATAAAGTACCAAAATGATCCTTGTTAATTATAGAAATTTATACTAATTGTTTTGGAATTTATAAACCTTCATAAATATTTATTAAAAATCAGCAAACATAAATATACTGAAAATGAGTTCTTTTTTCCTATTTTCATAAAATAACAACAGCACTTAATAAATGCTGGAAAATTTATAATAAATTGTGTAAATTAACAGAGTATTTAAATATAATTTTTCCTAGATTTTTGCAGCACTTAAAATATATATATAATTCAAAAGAAGCAAGCAACAGTTTCTGGAAATTAATTAATTAATTATTAATTATTTTGTCCATGTATTCGAATTGAACCGAAGTCCAGATACAGGACCCAGAGCCATGAATCAAGTCCAATATGACTTGTACAGACTCTGAATATATTAGACACAAATGGGCCCAAAAACTCATGCTAGGTTTGGACATCAATTGGCCATAACAAATAAAATACAGGAATTAAAATAATAATAATATATTTTTAAAGTGGTAAAAATATACAAGTCACAAAATATATAATAAATAATCTTATGAAATTTTACATAACAATTATTTTGTATAAGGTAGAATTTGAAATACATATATATATAAAACAGCATTATTTATATATATACATATAAATATATAGATATTTATATATATAATGGATATATATATTTTATATATATACATATATTTAATATATATACTATATTAAATATACATATATATATAATAGAAATACTAAATCTCAAAACATATATATATATACATATACAAATACTGTATACATATATATATAAAACAGTATATATATATAAACAGTATATATATATATATATATATATATATATATATATATATATATATATATATATATATATTATATATATATATATATATATATATATATATATATATATATATATATATATTTTATATATATATATATATATATATATATATATATATATATTATATATATATATATATATATATATACACTTAAAGAACTATACATATATTTGTGTATATAATATATATATATATATATATTTTTTATATAATATATATATATATATATATATATATATATATATATATATATATATATATATATATATATATATATATGTATATTAAAATACATATATATATATATATATATATATATATATATATATATATATATATATAAATACATATATACATTTATAAATATACATATATACATATATACATTTTAAAAAAATACACATATACATATATATATATATATATATATATATATAATAAAATAAACAAAAAGAAAAGAAAACAAAACAGAGGGAAGGGGGGTTCGAACTCGGCCCAGAGGGATCGGGTTCTTGGGTTCGGTCGGGCTGGCCAGGGGGTCAGCCCGCTCTGTGTGTTAGGGGTAGGATTTGGTTTAAATTTATTTAGGTTTAGGTTAATATTATTTAAACCCGATAAAACTATCTTGGTGTCCTGACAGTTAAGGACACACGAGTCTCATGTCCGTGCTATGCACGACACGCACGGGTCGAGTCTTTCGTGTCCAGGCTTACCCATAGGTTCGTCAGGACACGGCGAGTCACATATGTGTGACTGGGACACGCATGACACAGTTTCGAAGCTGCTACTTACGTGTCCGACGCCTAGGGTCGAAGTCGGGGGCACTGGACGGCGGCTGGGGCGTCGTGGACGCGGCGCTTGGGTGGAACTGGACTCCACTCGTCGGGGCGAATACGTCGGTGGTGGTTGTGGATGGTGAAGGTAGCTAGGGAGGTGGCGCTGTGGGGTGGCCAGAGTTAGGGTTCAGGCGACGGGAAAATGGGGGAGACGGTGGTCGTGGAGGTCGGGATTTAGTCTAGGGCTAGGGTTTCGGGGTCGGGGAGTCTTTATAGACAATTTAGGGCGGTCGAGGCGGTCTAGGTCGGCCAGAAATGGCGAGGATAGGTCGGTGGTCGTCGGGGGGGGGGGGCAGCTGGCCAGTCTTCGGGGGTGGGTAGGTAGGTTTGCAGTTAGGTCCTTAGGGTTTAGGAATTTGTACAAAAGCCCTAACCCATACAGATTGCAAATATTAATTTACAACTCGCAATAGAACAATTCAATTAATTACAAACTAATATTAAAACAAATTTAAATATTATAAAACGATATTAAAATAATTCAGTTTATTACAAATTGATATATTTTAACTTAAAAACTATTTAAAAATTCTAGAAAAATTCCTATAAATCATAATAAATTATTTTAAAGCTAAATAGGTCATTAGCAACTAATTAACACTAATTAAATCAAATTTGAAAAACAGGGGCTGACAAGTCTTCCCTCCTTGAAAAATTTTGTCTTCGAAATTCACAAGGATTGAAGACCCTACAATTTCTAACATAACAAGCAATGCAACAAATGACTAAGGCTACGATCGAAACTAACCTCTAAGGTATCAAGCGGGAACGGGTGGTTTCCTCGCAGCGGTTGGGTCGAACAAGTAAGGATATCTCTCCCTCATGTCCGACTCCCTCTCCCAAGTAGATTCACCCGGAGAGTGACGGCTCCAAGCTACTCGTACTAAGGGTATAACCTTGTTCCTCAGCCTCTTTTCCCTCCTGTCTAATATCTCCACTGGCTGCTCAGTAACTGCAAGGCTCGGTCCGATCTCCAACTCTGAATAATCTAGCACATGGCTAGGGTCCGGAACATATCTCCTCAGCTGGGATACGTGAAAGACATCGTGTACTCCTGCTAGGTTGGGTGGAAGTACAATCCTGTAAGCTACCTCTCCGATCCTGCCAAGTATCTCGAATGGCCCGATGTATCTGGGGCTCAACTTGCCTCCTCGTCCGAACCGGATCGTCCCTCTAGTAGGTGATATCTTCACTAGCACTATATCACCGTCTGCGAACTCCATCGGTCTGCGACTAGCATCGGCCCAGTATTTTTGCCTATTCTGAGACACTCTGAGCCTGTCTCTGATCATCCCGACCTTTTCTGCTGCATCCGTGATCATCTCTGGCCCAAGCATAGCTCTCTCCCCAACATTGTCCCAAAAGAACGGTGTACGGCATCGTCGTCCATATAGTACCTCGAAAGGAGACAAACCGATACAGGCTTGGTACCTGTTGTTGTATGAAAACTCTACCAAGTGCAGATGGCTCTCCCATGATCCGCCAAAGTCCAGCACACAAGTCCTCAGCATGTCCTCCAGCGTCTGTATCGTCCTCTCGGACTACCCATCTGTCTGCGGGTGGTATGTCGTACTGAACTTGAGCCGACAGCCCAACTCCTCCTGCATGCTCCTCCAGTAGTGGGACGTGAATCTGCTGTCTCTGTCTGACACGATGCTCACTGGTATTCCGTGCAAGTGAACTATCTGCTGCATGTATAGCTCTGCCAACTTCTCGGTGGAAAGCCCCACCTTGAAGGGTATGAAGTGCGCACACTTCGTCGGCCTGTCCACGATGACCCAAATGGCATCCTTCCCTCCTTGGGAACGAGAAATCCCTGAGACGAAGTCCATCGTAATGTGTTCCCATTTCCACTCGGGAATGGGTAACGGCTGCAACAGACCAGCTGGCCTCTGGCTCTCCGCCTTGACCTGCTGGCAAACTAGGCATCTCGAAATGAAACGTGATACATCTCTCTTCATCCCGTGCCACCAAAGATGTTCCCGTAAGTCACGGTACATCTTGTTATCACCAGGGTGAATGGAATATCTCGATCGGTGCACCTCCTGCAAGACTGCCTCTATCAGCTCTTCATTCGGCACGCACAATCGACTGCCATGCCTCAAGGATCCATCCTTTGCTACGGTAAAGTCATCCAGCAATCCAGCTAAAGCCTGGGCTTGAAGTCTGCGAAGGCTCTCTTCTGTAGACTGTGCCTCCCTGATCTGCTCCATCAAACCTGACTGAATGTCAAGCGCCATCATCTGTATCACTGATCCTGGCCGAACTATCTCGATACCGAGCTTCTCCAGATCTTCCCGCAAATGCCGATCTATCATCAGATACCATGCCATCGGATGCCTGCTCAGTGCATCCGCCACCACATTTGCCTTCACGGGGTAATACTGTAAATCAATGTCGAAGTCCTTTATCAACTCCAACCATCGTCTTTGCCTCATATTCAGATCTTTCTGCGTGAACACATACTTCAAGCTCTTGTGGTCAGTAAAGATTTCCATACGCTCTTCGTATAAGTAATATTTCCATAACTTGAGTGCAAAGATCACCGCAGCTAACTCTAGGTCATGGGTAGGATAGTTCCGCTCATGAGTCCATAATTGCCTAGATGCATAAGCAATCACTTTTCCATGCTGCTGTAGGACACATCCTAGCCCCTTTCTCGAAGCATCGCTGTATATGGTGAAACCTCCAGATCCTGAAGGTAATGTCAGAACTGGAGCGGTTGTCAGCCTCCTCTTCAGCTCCACAAATGTTGTCTGGCAGTCCTCTGACCAGATGTACTCTGCGTCCTTCCACGTCAGCTTCGTCATGGGTTCAGCTATCCTAGCAAAGTCCTGGACGAACTTTCTATAATAGCCGGCTAAACTCAGAAAGCTCCTGATCTCTGAAACTGACGTCGGAGCCTTCCATGTCTCAACTGCAGCAATCTTCCTGGGATCCACCGAGATTCCCTCTCCAGTAACTATATGACCGAGAAACTCCACTCAGTCCAAAAAGAACTCGCACTTCGACAATTTGGCAAACAACCTCTCCTGCCTCAGAATCCCTAAAACTGTCCGCAAGTGCTCTGCATGCTCCTCCGGCGTCTTCGAGTATATCAGGATGTCATCGATAAATACTACGACGAACTTATCCAGATACTAGTGAAATATCTTATTCATCAAATTTATAAAGATAGCTGGCACATTTGTGAGACCAAATGGCATCACCAGAAACTCATACTGCCCGTACTTCGTGTTGAACGCCGTCTTCTGGATGTCTGCTTCCCTGACCTTCACCTGGTGGTACCCAGATCTCAAGTCTATCCTAGAAAATACTTTTGCCCCACTCAATTGGTCGAACAAATCATCTATCCTGGGCAGAGGATATTTGTTCTTAATGGTGATGGCATTCAACGCCCGGTAGTCAATACACAACCGAACTATACCAACCTTCTTAGGCACAAAGAGTACTGGCGCTCTCCATGGAGAAGCACTAGATTGAATGAAACCCTTTTTTAATAGGTCATCAATCTGCTCTTTCATCTCTACTGCCTCATTGGGGTTCACTCTATAACAAGCCCGGGATACTGGTGATGAACCCGGTACTAAATCTATAGTGAACTCCACATCTCTGTCAGGCGGAAGTCCTGGAAGATCCTCTGGGAATACATCCATAAACTCCCTAATGATAGGGTGTGGCGGTGCTACGTCCCCAACTGTCACACAACAGTTCGGCTCTAGGCTGATCTCCGGTCCTGTCCTCCTGACACTGAATGGTGCTGTGCCTGGGGGACTGAACAGAATACTACCCTCATGACAGTCTATAACTGCATAGGCATAGCTAAGCCAGTCCATCCCCAATATGATATCATAACCGGGGAGTGGCATCATAAAGAATCGTCCCCTAAACTCTCTCCCGGCTATAGTAATAGAGCATCTATAGATGGCTCTAATGGGCACTGGTCTGCCTCCCGTCATTACTCTACTCATTTCCTCGGTAGGTGTAGCTACTAAGTGGTGCTTATGCATAAACTCTAATGATAGGAAGCTATGAGATGCACCAGAATCAAACAAGCATAGAGCTAGAAAAGTATGCAAATAAATATGACCTGTGATGATGTCAGCCAAATAATCTGGCTCCGAAACCTGCTCCGGCTCCGGCTCAAGAGCTAGACTATAAGCCTTCCCCTGGGGTCCCTTCTGCTACTGCAGATGTTGCCCAAACCTCTGCTGCTGAGTTGGAAGCGGCCCTCTAGGTCCCTTGGCTGCTGGACAGTCCCGAATCTGATGGGTGGCAGGCCCACAAACTAAGCACTGCCCCAACCTCTTCTTGCAGATGGCGAAGTCATACCCTGGCCTTCTACAGAAAGAACATACAGCCCCTTTCTGCTGCTGCCGGGGGTCCCAGGGCTCTAACTGGCAGGGTCGGGTGATGTGGTATGGGAAGACAGTATGTCTGATGGTGCGGCGTCGGTGTTTTCTGCTGGAAAGCCTGACGCTTGGACGGTCCCTCAAAGTGTACAGGAGCCGGCCTCTTATAAGACTGAAGACGCTCCTCTATGCTACGGGCCAACTCTAAGCTCTGGTAGTAGTCAGTCGTACCGTTCGCCACTATGAGAATGCCGTTGTCTGGAACTAGACCATGGCAAAACCTATGCGTCATCTCCTCTGGGTTTGCAACCAGACTAGGAGCGAAACAGCTCAGGCGACTAAACTCTGCCGCATACTCGTCGACAGAACGGTTTCCCTGCTGGATGTTCTGGAATCGTAGCCCCATGGCTACCCTAGCGGTGGTCGAGAAGAATTTCTTCTTGAACTGGGTCTTAAACTGATCCCAAGTGGCCCTCCCTCTCGTAAATAGCGGCTCATTCCGGAACCAAATTTCTGCCAAGTCTGTCAGCAAAAATCCTGCTGCCTCGACCTGGAGGTCACTCGGCAACCTAGCTCCAAGGAGCTTCCTCTCTACTGAGTCTAGCCAGTCATCTGCTACAACTATGCCCTCGGTCCCTAAGAACTCCTTGGCGTTCAGACCCATGAGTCCTTGATTGTCCCTGCTCTCTGTCGTAGCTCTACAGGTGGTGGGACCACGGTACGTTCCTCAGAACGCTCTATGCTCTGGCGGAGTAGGGTGGTCTGCTCCTGATGGGTCGTTAGGAACCCCTGGATCAGAGTGAGCAGTTGGTTCCCGTCGAGTGTGACGGAAGCCTGGGTAGGTATAGTGATAGGTGGTGGTGGGAGTATCGAGTCCTGCTGGGACTGTGACGTGGAAGGTGGTGGAGGCATCTGGGTTTGTGGATTTGTGGAGTGGGGGAATATGGTAGGTGGAGGTGGAGGTGCATCGGTCAACTGGTCAGCTGACTTGATGGGGAGTGTGCCATTCTCAGGTGTGACATACTGTGATGAACGAGTGAGCACCATCTAATAAAAAATAAAAAGGACTTATAAGGACCCTTTAAAGTAAACAATCATAGACAAGAAAATCTAATTATAATAGCAAGCATGTGATGTATTTCCTATGTTGCAATCCTAGTATTCTTCTAGGTGTACTAAGCGTCATTCCTAATGTTGTCTAATTATCTTAAGTTCCTAATTACAGGCATGCTTGGTACAATAACATAACCAAACAATTTAGTCAGGACCTGCATGGGCTACCACTAAAAATATGTCACGACCCGCTACCCAAATTGTTGGACCGGGCCGAGTCATGTCCAGCCTACGCTTGAGATAATGCGTAGTAAGCTGTTCTAAAGATAACAAGATAAGACTAAATGTGCTAACAGTTCTATATGTAAAGAAGAGTCATAAATGCTCCCAAACACAAAAGTCATCTCATATAATAATAAGTCCAAGTACAAGTCTGAAATATAAAACTGGATACAGGTCCAGTTACAAAATACGTAGTCTAATACATGACTACACTAAATATCCCGAACAATATCACAAACTAGACGAGGTTCCCCGCAGGTACATCCTCGTAAGACAAAGCCTGGTCCTCGACAATAACTCCATAATATGAGTCACAGAGCAACTCCTCCTCAGTAAGAATACCTACAACGTTATCCTGTCAGGATGGGAGCAAGTACTGATTCTAGCAAACTAAATATACGAAATATGACATGAACAGGAATGCAATAAACTGGAATCATGGCACATCATAATCTATCATGGCAAGGACACATATGTCATAGAGACAGATGTATATGTAATGTTTAAAACTGTAGCAGATACGTGATCGTCAATAGGTGTACAATGTACAGGAGCACATAATAAAATGTACTTTCGTATAAGTGTAAAGGCGATAGATGTACATATGCATAAATACAGCTTTGAGATAAAGGCCTACGGCGCAGTAACATGTAGAATAAAACTTTGCTCGGTACGATAAAGGGGGCATGATTACGTACTCAACTATCAGTTTCCCTATAACCCATATTCTAATCATGTGAGAGATATAAAACTGTTCTAAACATGGTAGGGACTGAAAATAATATTACATGTAAAGATTTGCTTGCTACCCCAAGGATCAACATTTAATATGGTTGGATTCGCAGTTCAATGTTGTAACAGTATGTAAAGTTTCTAGAAAGTACTTGCCTCTAGCAAAGCAAAGCAGCAATAAAAATGCTATAGATGCCTGGTAACTCGTCACTGTAGAAATAACACATAAACTTAGTTTTTATACTAAGTTAAACACTAAGACACTAGTGGTGCAACACGACTTTCTAACTGGACACCTAGCCAAATGGTGACTTTAGCATAGGAGACCAATGTGGGGTGACACAATACTCAAACTAACTTTCTAGGGTCTTTACCCTAGTTCGGAGTGAGGATCAATACGACTATAACTCAAAATAACACAAAAAGTTGCAAGTCGTAACTATGCCATAATTAAATCAAACTGTACACTATGATCTAACAAATTTTGAGATTGACAAAAAGCTACATTTTACATAAAATAAAGTACCAAAATGATCCTTGTTAATTATAGAAATTTATACTAATTTTTCTGGAATTTAAAAACTCTCATAAATATTTATTAAAAATCAGCAAACATAAATATACTGAAAATGAGTTCTGTTTTCCTATTTTTATAAAATAACAACAGCACTTAATAAATGCTGAAAAAATTATAATAAATTGTGTAAATTAACAGAGTATTTAAATATAATTTTTTCCAGATTTTTACAGTACTTAAAATATATATAAAAATTCAAAAGCAGCAAGCAACAGTTTCTGGAAATTAATTAATTAATTATTTACTATTTGTGTCCATGTATTCGAATTGAACCGAAGTCCAGATACAGGACCCAGAGCCATGAATCAAGTCCAATATGACTTGTACAGACTCTGAATATATTAGACACAATTGGGCCCGAAAACCCATGCTAGGTTTGGACATCAATTGGCCATAACAAATAAAATACAGGAATTAAAATAATAATAATATATTTTTAAAGTGGTAAAAATATACAAGTCACAAAATATATAATAAAATAATCTTGTGAAATGTTACATAACAATATTTTGTATAAGGTAGAATTTGAAATACATATATATATAAAACAGCAATATTTATATATATACATATAAATATATAGATATTTATATATATATAATGGATATATATACATATATTAAATATACATATATATATATAAATGTAATAGAAATACTAAATATAAAACATATATATATATACATATACAAATACTGTATACATATATATATATATAAAACAATATATATAATATATATATATATATATATATATATATATATATATATATATATATATATATATATATAATATATATATATATAATATATATATATATATATATATATATATATATACTTAAAGACATATACACACACAGATATATATATATATATATATATATATATATATATATATATATATATATACACAAATACTGTATATATACATATATAACAGTATATATATAATAATATATATACATAAATACATATAAATATATATATATATATAAATACATATATACATATATTATATAATAAATATATATATATATATATATATATATATATATATATATATATATATAATAAAATAAACAAAAAGAAAAGAAAACAAAACAGAGGGAAGGGGGGTTCGAACTCGGTCCAGAGGGGTCGGGTTCTTGGGTTCGGTCGGGCTGCCAGGGGGTCAGCCCATTCTGTATGTTAGGGGTAGGGTTTGGTTTAGATTTATTTAGGTTTAGGTTAATGTTATTTAAACTCGATAAAACTATCCCGGTATCCTGACAGTTAAGGACACACGAGTCTCGTGTCCGTGCTATGCACGACACGCACGGGTCGAGTATTTCGTGTCCAGACTTACCCCTAGGTTCGACAGCACACGGCGAGTCGCATATGTGTGACTGGGACACGCACGACACAGTTTTGAAGCTGCTACTTACGTGTCCGGCGCCTAGGGTCGAAGTCGAGGGTACTGGACGGCGGCTGGGGCGTCGTGGACGCGGCGCTCGGGTGGCACTGGACTCTACTCGTCAGGGCGAACACGTCGGTGGTGGTTGTGGATGGTGAAGGTAGCTAGGGAGGTGGCACTGTGGGGTAGCCGGAGTTAGGGTTCAGGCGACGGGGAAATGGGGAAGACGGTGGTTCGTGGAGGTCGAGATTTAGTCTAGGGCTAGGGTTTCGGGTGTCGGGGAGTCTTTATAGACAATTTAGGGCGGTCGAGCGGTCTAGGTCGGCCGAAAATGGCGGGGATAGGTCGGTGGTCGTCGCGGGGGGAGGGGGGCAGCTGGCCAGTCATCGGGGGTGGGTAGGTAGGTTTGCAGTTAGGCCTAGGGTTTAGGAATTTGTACAAAAGCCCTAACCCCTACAGATTGTAAATATTAATTGTAACTCGCAATAAATAATTCAATTAATTATAAACTAATATTAAAACAAATTTAAATATTACAAAACGATATTAAAAAAATTCAGTTTATTATAAATTGATATATTTAACTTAAAATTATTTAAAAAATTCTAGAAAAGTTCCTATAAATTATAATAAATTATTTTAAAGCTAAATAGGTCATTAGCAACTAATTAACACTAATTAAATCAATTTGAAAAATAGGGGCTGATAATGAGGTATTGGATATCTCATA
>JANAVB010009598.1:24927911-24996620 GCA_029216955.1 Iris pallida
AATAAATTAAAAGATGGGGGTTTACACCCACAGATAGGTACTTGTCTTGCATGCACATTCTCGCGGTATCAAAGCTTGTCATATAAAGTATGACTCGGTTGGTGGCACTACACGGAACACGATTGGTTTAAGTAAGCAGGAAGGCTATCAAGTACATATAAGCTTTAGTAGTAGGAACATGTTACGCCAAGTCGAAATAACATAGGACTAGGACGTGTATACATGCCAGCTATGTACAAGTGGACTTATCCCAGCATGAATACGTATAAGCTATACAATAATGACCATCTATCTATACAAATCAATAATATCTCTATGTCTCAATCCATAATAATATATAATACAAGAATAAACATATATATCATGGTGTGCACCCAGCTACACTTGTCCGAATAGACTCGAAAGAATTATGAGTCTACAATACTAGGCTACCAAGCAGAATGCAAGTAAAATAAGATTCAATAATTAATAATAAAAATACCTGAATCAGAGTAGTAACACCATCATGACCAACAAACTAACTCCGCTCAGTCGACTATCTAGAGAGATCACAGGTCCTCAGGGGACATTGCAAGGTACAAAAATAATAAGCTAATATAACAGTAATAAAATGCAATGTTAAAGGGTAACTGGAATAACCAGCTAAGTGATATGAACATGAGAACATGTTCGTATATCATGCTTCAGCCACTGAGGCTCACAAGCTCCTCAGCAGGCTATCGTCCTAAGGCACTGTGGAGGACCAAGGGCATACGAGTAGATAACCACTAAGCTTTGCCATATCCTGCCCGTCTGATCGGGTACAGTTATGAGCGTGTCCAGTCTATGCTGTCGGACAGCGGTAGTGAGCTGAACCTCGATAATCAATATCAATTGTAACTCTAAATCTGCTCAATCACAAAACTAAACAGAACGTTATACTACCTACTCACACGATGACCATAATCCACTATATCTCTTTTTGGTATATGACACATATATCAATCTCATCTCGGAGACAAATCCGGCCAATCCTCAAAATCTGTACAATATGAATAATACATTAAATGATCTACTAATCTTCTAATTCTAGATCCTCCAAAGCATATCTCTCTGCTAATCTGTATCACCGTAGACACAATCCAGTCAGAAAAGGAGCAAAGTACATCCCCGTATAATGTCACACAATAAGAAATAAAGCATGGAAAAGTAATAAAAAGTGAACCAGACAATGCAATGACACTGTAATGAAATACAACATGCAATACGAGAAACTATGAGAATCATAATAAAACATATTTAAACTAGTCACAGAGTCCCAATGAATCAATGATGCACAACTAAAGTAGGTGATTTAAAATACTGTTTCGACATGTGGCGGTAAGGTTTAGATTCGGACTGATCATGCTTGGACATATGCAATGTATGTCAAGTTATACTTCGGACTAGACTGGATTGACCACACATCTACTTAGTATTTCTCCTTTTCCCGTGATTCAAGAAAATCAAGCAAGATTTGGAACTCGATTACTTTGATTCTTATCAAGCAAGATTCGAAACTTGATTACTTTGATTAATGATTCAAAATTCATAACAACAGGATTCAAGACTTAAATAAAATCATGTGATGTAAGAGTCATGATACGTGTCGAAAATCATGTCGTAATATGATTCATGCTAATTTAAGAAATAAAATAAATTACATTTATTTAATATTGAGAAATATATATACGGAGTACTTGCCTCGGGTCCAATTTGTCCAAAAATTCTTCTTTAGTCCAACCTAGTTAAAATTCAATACTTAATTATTAGAAAATTTCCATAGGTTTCAAAAATTGCTAAGAGTAACTCCTATAGTCTTGGTCAAATCTCATTTATACTAAAGCCTAAAAGCCCAAACTCTTAAACTAATTAAATCCAATATCTAGCCCAATTCAGGAGCCAACAAACTCCATTTCCTTTTTTTCTTTCTTTCCTTATACAAATTCTCAGCCTGCTGGCCCAAACACCTAGGCCAACACCTAAATCCAATTACCATTATTTTTCTATTTTCTTAGTGGCCCTAAGGACCCAGTGCCCCAAATCTTATGCTCATGCCTAATCCTAATCTACAAATAGCTGTTATTCTATTTTTTTCTTTTTCTTTTTCGATTCACCGGCCTGTTGACTTGGGCCCAAAAAACTCGGCCCATCTAACCAATATTTATACTAAAACCTAACCCTAACTCATGCACATGCAACTCCCTTAATTAAACACACAGCAGCTTAAAAACCCTAATTCTTCCACGTAACCACTCTCTCTCTCTCTCTCACCATACTATACACAGAGCATCCACCTCACTCAAGAAAACCTTAAACCTACAGAGCTGTTTCTTTTTCTTCTCACTCTCACACGCACACAACAACCAATTCCTCCCCAAAGAAACCCTAAATAAGAGAAGAGGAGAAGAAGGGAAAGAAGGCTCTCACTTCGGCGGAGAAGTTGCGAAGCACGGCGGATGGAGTCAACAGCTATCGAGAAGGAGGTTCGACACGACGATCCTTCAGATCCTTCAGAAACAACAGATCTGGTGGTGGATCTGGTCGGCGATTGGGCTGTGGCTCGACAGCAGAGGTGGGGTAGCTCTGAGCGCTACGGTTAGTAACTCGGCCCTGGACGGAGGAGATCTAAGCAAGAGCAGCCAAGTCCCGACTGAATCCAGGGTTCCGGCGAACCTGGACCGTCGGAATGGCTCAATGGAGGAGGAGGCACAAATCGATCGTTGCGGTGGCTTCCTCGACACAGATCTGGGTGACGAATCATATCTAGGGGCGGAGGTCGGTGGTCCATGCGACGGTCGACGACTGGGTTTCGATCTGGCGGTTGTGACACACTCCAGCGAGGCGAAGACGAGGAGTTCACCGGTGGAGCTCACGACGGAGCGGAAGACATGGCGGTGGCGACGATCCAGAATCTAGGGTTTAGGAATTAGGGTTAGGGTTGTGTCCAATGTTATAATGGAGTCTGTGGAAGTGTCACGTGTCCTGTGAACATTAATTCATGACATAGTGAACTGAATGTAGGGTTTGCTATGTGGTGTCTTGGATTACAGGACATAAGAATGGGTGTGTCTAGAATGTTGGACACGGGGAAATATATATGCAATAGCTAGAAAATAAATGAAATGTGGTAGACATGGCTAGACACAAGCTGGACACGGGATTAGGAGTAGGTAATTAAGATGGAATGATTAGAACTAATAATAATTAGAGGTATTTATAGGAGAATGAAACTTGGGATCCAAGTTTGGTAATTAAGAGTTAGTTAGGAATTAGTTACAAGTTAGTTAGTTTGTTAGAAAAATAGTTAGAGGGAATCTTCTAAATGTTAATTAATCATAACTAATAATTAATCAGCAATAAATAAATTCCAGAACATTCTCTCTAATGCTTTTCTTGAAATTACTAACCTGCCACTACTTCATAACTACCAAAATGTTATGCCATCTCCAAAGTAGAAAATCATAATTAATAAAATATTTCAAGTAAAATATAATCATAATTAACTATCTAATAAATTTTATAAATCATAGCTAATCAGCTAACAAATAATCATAGCTTAAATAGATTCAAATAAAATACTCTAATAATCCCAAATAAATCTTGAATAAAATATTCCAAAAATAATAAAATATTATAAATCATATTTATTCTTGAACAGTGGGGTTACGAGCTCCGCTCCAGAGGGTATACTAGTAGAATACTATCCAAGTTCCTAATATGGAAACAAGAATTTTTTTTAAAAAGGCGTAAAATGTCGAAGCCTTTACAAACAAGCACAAGAGCAAAAATTGAACAGAGTAGAGAAGAGGCAGGAGGACAGGGGCCTGCTCGGGAGAAACTGGTAGGGACAAAAAGACACTCCCGCCTCAATCAGTTATATAGGGGGAGCCAGAAGCTCTCCTGGACATGCTTGCAATGTCTGCCAACCTTGAGGATTCGTTTGTTAACCTCGCAAGATAGTTAGGCGATGTTGTACTGGTGCCCTTCATATCTGCACTTGTTACGGTTTTTCTACATGACCCACACGATGGCGGCCGCAACAATCTAGTGGTCGTGAGAAGCGGCTCCCCAAGCGGCAAGGAGATCGTTGAAGCCCCCAACCATGGTGTCAGGGAGGTATAATGAAGAAAAATCGTGCCAAACCACCGAAGCGGTAAGGAGATCATTGAAGCGCCAAGAGAATCTGTACCGCCACCTCTGGCTGACACTCCTCGCAGCAGTAGCACGCTGAAGCAAGGCTGTAGCCGATGGAAGTGAGGGTGTCATCCGTAGGAAGTTTCTTCAGGATCGCCCTTCAAAGCAGAATGGACCAATGTGGAAACAAGGATAGATATATATATATATATATATATATATATATATATATATATATTTTTATATATATATATATATATATATATATGAGCCGGTTCAGGAGCCCCGCTCCCAAAACCCCGTTGAAGTCCCTTGACTCTGAACCGTTGGATTGGAGCAACATCAGCCGTTGGATTAAATTTGGGAGAGGAGTCCAAAATCGTTTGGGAGGAAGAGAGAGAAAGAGGGAGACAGTCGGTTCAATCTTTTGGGAGGAAGAGAGAGAAAGAGGCAATAGCCGGTTCAGGTTTCTTCCTGTCGATTCCTTCTTTCTCCTCTTCCTTCTTCACTCTTTGTCCTGTTCCTTCCTTCCCTCTTTCTCCTCTTCCTTCTTTCCTCTGATCCTAAAGCTTCGAGAGGGAGCAGAGACGGAGCACAAAGAGAGTGGTGTTCTTCTATCTCTTCTTCTTTCTCTTCCTTTTGATTTTTTTCCAATACATGTTCTGAAATCCTGTACATTTCCAACACAACAAGACATGAACATCTTGAAAATTGATTTAGGGTTTAAAGAAATTTGAGATTTAGGGTTTTCTGCAAAATATAATTTATTGAACATGCTTAGGGTTCGTTTATTCTGAAATTAGGGTTTTCCTTCATTTGCTCAACAAAATATGTATTAGTGAAGACAATAAACAATAGAAGTAACAAGCAAAATTGATTGCACGAACAGCAAAAAGATCAGCAGAAGGTACGCACAAAGGCGTATCATAATACAAAATGTGCTTCTTCTCAAACAGATACCTCAATTTGAGTGGGTTTTCTAGATGATTTTTTCCACAGGTTCTTTTGCTTATTGCTAATGGCCATGATGCAGCAATCTGCTAGCTGATCTCTTTCTTCAAATTTCTTACATGAAAGAATTTTTTATGTCTATGGAATAGTGTCCTATTTCTGTTATCCCAAGCCATGAAGTACTAAGCAAGGCCTTATTATCGGTCAAAACTGATATGTTTGGCCATTTTGGATTGGAGTTGGAGGATTTGAAACCAAGGAAACTAATTAATTCAAGAAACTGACATCCCCTGCCCACCTCCTAAACCGAGTTTTTGATCCTTGGAATTAAGCTGCCCATCCCCTACATTTATCATCAGGAAAAGTCTATTTTCTTATTTATTGTCTCTTAACCCGGGATGAAATTTTATTGTCTCTTAACCCGGCATGATATTTTAACCCGGCATGATATTTATTGTCTCCTACAGTATCCATTATGTAATCCTCTTCAAGTTTATCAAATGGTTGCCGGCGCATCAAATGGATATAATGTGGGCATTTATCATGTTCTTGTTCCAGAATCATGTGGGCATTCTTATGTAACTATGTTCTTGTTCCAGAATCATGTTCTTATGAATAATCATGTTCTTGTTTACAAAGTATGTTATATTTTCTTTGGTTTAAGAAAATTTTATTCTTTTCATAAAGTGTTGTTTGTATTTCCTTAGTGGCATAAAAGTTACAGTATCTTAAGATTCAAAGATCCATTTTTTTGTAACTTAATTTATCTAATATGCTTACGAGTTAACTAATTTATCTGTGTTGTACCTTTTACAGAAAGCTGAAGCATCAAATGGAATTCCAAAGCAAGATACAAGACCTATGAGCGTCGATTAGTGCAACATGAGACTTTTTGAACAACTATGTTATCTATCTGATTTATCTTATTGGTTGGAGCATGTGAGACTTTTGGTTATAAGGTTGTGTTAGCTGATATTGCTTAAACATAATGATAATGCATATTATGGATGAGTGCTTCGTGTCTTTATGTGCACAAATGTTGAACTCTTTTAGTAATAATGCTATTAATTTTTGATGATGCTATCATGTATTGGCAATTTTTTGGTATTTAGCTTGCATAAAGATTGGAAGTGTATGATGTGGTTTTTGTTATTCTGGGAACCTATGCTATTAATTTGCCTTGATCTTCAAAAATGGAAACATGGCTAATATGAAATCTTTTCTTTCAGTGTGTCCTGACCTCCAAAAATTGGAACTTTGTAGGAAATCCTAGATATCCAAATAAAAAGAATATGTCCATAAATTGGAACACTTCTTAGCTGTTCCAGTAGGTAGTGCAAAAACTAATATAAAATGTTCTTTGGAACACATTTATGGTGTTCTAAAACTGGAACACTTTTTACCCGTTCCAGTAAGAGATAAAAAATTAATCTAGAATGCTTTGGTAGACACGCTTTTTTAGTGTTCCAAATCAGGAACGCATATAAACCGTTCCAATATGCATCATTTGGAACACCGTACAGCCGTTCCAATATACATTATTTGGAACACCTTACTTCCGTTCCAATATACATTATTTGGAACGCCTTATGTCCGTTCCAATCAATTTGGCAGCCTGAAAATAGGCACTAAATATAGGCGTTCCAGAAATTATTTGACACGGAATTTTGCCGTTCCAAAATGGGCATTTTGGCATAGTGAGGTAAATTATTTATTCTGAAATTACGGTTTTTCTTCATTTGCTCATCATTTTGTCCTAATTATGGTACATATTCCACACAATTATTTGACTTTTACAGTTACCTTCTTTTCCTCGTGTTGAAATTATAATGTCCTAACATGTTTAGGCTCCCACATGGCACAAAATGAAGCAACTGAGCCAGAATAGAATTTGGCGAAGATCCCATGTTATTGTGAAGTTATTTCTTTGTGCAAATTACTCACTGCAAATACGCCTTCGAATCGTGGACGCAAATTTCTGAAATGTGCAAATGAGGTCTTATTTTGTTGTTGGTTAGATCATTTTCTTGATTTTTACAAATTTGTCAAAAATAAAAATTAATGATCTTATTTTTATTTACTTAGAATGATGGATGTGATTTTTGGTGTTGGACGGATGAACTTCAGTTTTATCGTTGCAAAGCCGGCTTTTGCAAAGTAAGAATCGAAGAAGCCTATGACCTTAGGACAAAAGTTCTATTGTTGTCCATCATCTACCAGTGTAAGTGCAACTTTTTTCAAGGTTCACAGTATCGGTATCGGAATTGGTATCGGACTATTCCTATGAGTATTGGTATCAGCAATATCGGTAGTATCGGCGGTTTCGGATCCGAGTATCAGATTTTTTAAGTATTTATGTTTAAAAACATATATTTTATACATTTAGGCATAATTTTAAGTATTTTTAGTGTTATTTCTTAGTAGTTTTGAAATCAAATGAAATAGTAGTCACCCTTACCTGTTGATTTACATACAATAGATTAATTTTTTTGTTTACATGCTTTTACAACCATATTATGCTTTAAACCCTTGTTGATTTGCCTTTTTGTATAATTTTCTTTGCCAAATTGACCGGAAAAGAGACCCCCAATATCGGTATCGGTCAGTATCGGGTATCGGTCGGTATCGGACTGGGATATGCCAAACCGTATTGGTATCGACCGTATCTGATCGGTGTCAGCCGATACTTTAAACCATGCTTTTTTTACTTTGTTCACAATAATTCAATTGTTATTTATGTGTAACTATGATTACAGTTGTAATTTGTTTGTTCAATTTGTGTAGAGGGAAAATCCAGGCTGTCAATATATTAGTTGGATGCAACAATCTAAGGCCTTAAAGACAAAGAAGAAACTAGTGGATGATGGAGCTACTACTTCTTCGGGACAGGGCAAGGATGTCATGAAGGAGATCCTATTGGAAGTCGAAACTGACACCGTGTAGCGCAACGTCAAGTCGAACGATATAGTTCATTTTTGAAGAAATTTTGGGGTTTTAAAATTTAGTAATTTATAGAATGAATGTTCATGAAGCTTGCAAGTGTAAGCAAGTAATTGTAAGCTTGTAAGATTTTGTAATTTAGGTCAAAAATTTGTAAGCTTGTTAAAGATTTAATGTTGCACTTGGATAGTCCTGGAATGATGCACTTCTACTTTTGTAAGCTTGTTATATGCTCTTTGGAGGCTGTCTGGGAATAAACGACCTTTCGGAGAACTTGTGTACACAATTTAGTTGTATTTTGGATCATGTTCTCAAACAATAGGGAATAGATTGGAGGGGATTCAGGTTAATGTGCAAATGTGACGACTATAACTTTGAGTTCAGATGCAATACTTGTAGCATGTAGAGTTTGTAGGGGCAAAGCCTCATCTTGTAATACATCAAAACTTATATTTTGACCAAGAATCACACCTTGAAATATTATTGATAACTATGAAACCTTTCATGCTCAAGTCTCCTTCTGGGAATGTATGAATTCTGATTAATAATGGTGTTAAATCTGTTTGTACTCTTGTAATTTTGATGGTGTCTTTTAATACCTGAACTTGTTAATTCTGTTCTCTTTTTTTATCACAGCTTTGCAATCTGGAGAATTGTAGCCTGTATATTTAGTAGTTCTTTGAATGTTGAATTGTTCAGTCGGCCTGAAATATCAACCGAAATAAAAAACAAAAAAATGGTTGGCTTTAGTATAGTTTCTGCACTATATTCAAATACCAAAAAGCAAAAAGTTAGGAACTTTATAGCTGGGAGCTTTATAGCTGCACTATATTATGCCCTTTTGTTGATTCTACAAGCTGGGAACTTTATAGCTGGGAGCTGCACTATCTTCAATTATTTAATATACAGTTCTTTACTTTTGAAGCTTTCATCAGTTCACATGCATGTACAAGCAAAAAGCAAAAAAGCTTGCTTTATTTGAATCTTAGTACAAGCATGTACAAGCAAAAAGCATGTCTCACTAATTGCAGGAACAACAAATAACATGTACAAGCTTTCATCAGTTTATCAAATAAACAGCTACTAGTTTTTCAGATGATCCTTATAAATTGCATGAATCACTTTAGTGTAACAGAAAAACTGCACACAAAGTTGCTGGAATAACCACCATCAACTAAATAACCACCATTAACTAATTGCAGGAACCACCATCCAAACCAAAAAAACTGTAACAGATGATCCTAAATAAGCACCATCAACTAATTGCAGGAATCACCATCCCAACCAAAAAAACTGTAACAGATGATCCTAAATAACCACCATCAACTAATTGCAGGAACCACCATCCCAACTAAAAAAAATTGCAGCAACCACCATTCCAAGCAAAATCTGACACAAAATTGCATATGATTTCTTCTAGGAAACAAAATTGCAATAGCCACATCCTGAAACAAAAACTGACACAAAGTGAATGACAGCCTAAAATTTTGACTTGGAAACTAGGTAATGAAATGTTACATCCTGAAGATAACAAGGTAACGAAGATGTTATAACATGAGTTCAATAATTTCAACTTGAAATGGACAAAAACTGATAAGGAAAAAAACCTGATAATAATTTCAACTTGATTGAAATGTTATAACATGAGTTCAACTTGATAAGGATAAAACCTTCAATATTTACCTGAAAAACTTTCAAAGTTCATAAATCATTATCAAATAATTTGGTCTCTATCACCACCATCATCTCCTATATGGAATACATATATAACATGAGTTCAATAATAACAATATGAAACATCAAAAACATATATTCATTACAATAAAAAAATCATACTTGAACCGGTGTTTTGAACTATCTTGGGGGCGGTGTGGCAGTTGCGCCTATCATGACCATGTCCTTTGCAAGATTTACAAATTCTCGGTTTTTTCTCTTCAGTGCAAAGCTCCAATCCACTCTTCATTCTGGCATCCTTCGAACTTGTGCCACTCCGACTTTTTTGAGTCCTTTTCCTTCCTTTTGTTTGAGAAATATGCGGATCCAATAAAACAGGTACATCAATCCTACTACCGGCAAGGGCTATAGGACCTGGAGTACCCTCATTTTCTTGAATTCTCACTTTATCTTTGTTTTCTTTTGAAGCAAACCATCATTTATCTCCTGGATTTCTTCATAAGCTTTATCAATCAAATTGATAAAACTTTGTATCCCTTTGTAGATTCACCCCCATATAAGCCAATTATGTAAATCTCCTGCATAAGTCACTGACTCTCGCGGCTTGTGATCCAAAATGTTCATCTTGCATTTCTAAACCATCAGAAGCCACCACTTTAGATCGTTACGCCTCTTTCGTCTACCTCTTCAAAATGAAATGAGCCGGAATATCATCTATGTAATACCGATCGAACACCGTAAGCATATGCCTACATAGTATGCCAGAAAATTCAAACAATTGACATCCACAAAAGCCTTCTTCTGTTACAATATTGAATGTAACAACCCACTCGTCAGGGATACCCAACCTGTAATGTACTTCACACGTGTGAACATCCCCCATCAACCTTCCTTTCATCCGCCCTAAGCTGCGGCACATGAGCACATTCTTTTGACATTTTATCATAAATGTTTCTTGTGTATATACTCACGGCGTGGGCCAATATTGGACTAGTGGTTGTTAAAACACGTTTCTTATAGATTGAAATGTAATCTTCTTTGCGCTCAGAAACATAGAACGACTCCAATGCTTGGTCATATTTTTTTACAAAATCTCTCAGATTTGTCTTGTAAGTTACAAAACGATAGAAGAATGCATTATGGCCTTCACTTCTTTGTTTCGAGTTCATACTTGCAAAGAAAGTACTCCGATAATATATGGGTATCCAAGACTCTCGAATTTCATACAAATGCTTCAACCATACATTGTCTTCTAAACTATAATCTCGCATCAGAGCACACCATTTTACCTCAAACTCTTCAGTTGTCTTTACAAGGTGGGTACATCTTTTAATTGCTTGTTTGAACTTAGATTTCTTAAAAAAAAACATGTGATACTTTCTCTGCAAATTTCTTTTTAATGTGCCACACAAACAAAAATTGTGGCGTGTATTAGGAAAAACTTTTTTAATCGCACCTGTCATGGCCAAGTCTTGGTCGGTGATAATAGAAATCGGTGGCACACCTCCCATAGCTTCAAGCCATGTCTCAAACAACCAAATGAACGTATCTTCGACCTCATTTTCTGGAAGAGAACAACCAAAATGTATCGACTGACGATGATGATTCACCCCTATAAATGGAGCAAATGGCAATTTGTATTTGTTTATCCTGTACATCGTATCAAAGGTCACGGTGTCTCCAAAACGACTATATGCCATGTAGCTGCGTGCATCGATCCAAAAATTTTTTGCAACTTTTTCCTTACTGTCACATTGAATGGAGTAGAAAAAATGAGGATTCTCAGAGCTCATCTTCTTGAAATAATTCCTGACACCTTCTGCATCACCATCTTCATAATACACAGATCTCACATTCCTCATATGATTGTAAATATCTCTTTTGTCGAATGCAACATTACCACCAAATATTGCAGGAACCTTACTAAGCTGGAGATTTTGTTGACTAAAACTTTCAACAAATGCTTTAGCTGCTATAGGCACTTGTCTATGTGATCTAATTAAAATACGCTTGCTCGGGGTTACCAACATATGATTATGTTCATCTGAAAATATAGTGATCAACCACACTTCACTATCCCTCCGTACGATGCGTATTCTTGCAGCACATCCTGTCTTTATTGTAGATGTGCTTCTTTTTATCTGTCCTTGATCAACAACTTCATCTTTTTTCTTGTACGTCCCTTCGCAAGAACATGAGAAAGTGGCCGACACAAGCTCGATTTTGCTCTTATCCTTATGTTGTGTTCTTTTACGAATTCCAAATCCATTGTTTGTACCATATTCTTTATAGGAATGTTCTGCTTCTTCAACAGATTTAAAGACTTTACCAACCCATAATTCTTTTATTTTATCAATCCTTGTTGGTGTCGATGTTTTGTCAACTTCAGTCTAAATACTTTTTCCTACTTCAGTCTCAGCTTTAATACTAACTTCACCCTCAATATTTTTGACCCCTGTCTTCATTCAGAACCCTAAATCAAAGTTGAAAAAAAAAATTTTCAAAATCAAAATTTCGAAGGATGAAGAGAAGAAAGAGAAAAATTTGGGATAGGAAAAAACCTGAGAGGTGCGTCTACTGCCTCTCGAACGAAGAAGGAAGAGAAGAAAGAAGGAATCGACAGGAAGAAAATTGAACCCACTACCAAAATTTGTCAGATTAGCGACGTTTATAAACGTCGCTAAATTACGTTTATAAACGTCGCTAAATTACGTTTGAAGGTCGGGGCGTCGTGCCTGTTGCTTCCGAAGGTCGGGGCGTCGTGCACTACCAAGACTCCTACTCTATGTGCTCGTGGCACTACATAGGCTCCTGCTACATATAATATGTGTGTAGCATATGCACATCGATGTGGCCATTGTAGATCAATTTCCATTAGCCTATCCAGGCTACGATTGCTACCAATTTCAGTTGCACATGATGCACAATCACACACTGATGTGGTGTGTGTAGGTTGCAGTTCAAAAACCCCCTATCTTCCTTCACTGATCTAGTTATCTTACTTTCCATATTTCCTTTCAGTACTCTATTTCTGGATATTTGAGTAGTGGATTTGTCTTCACCAACTTTATATGTGCATTATGGTTATGTATGACTTATTTTTTATTACATTGATTTTATCGTATTTAGACTAGTTTACTTATTCTGTGGATGAGATTTAGCATACCTGTGACTATGATATTATTTAGGTACAATGATATATGTAGTTGGGGATCCCATTAAAGTAGAAAATCCTCTAAGTACATATATGTTGGCCATTGTTACGCAGCTTGGTCCCACTTATTTTTGGGACTGGAGCGTGACAGTCTTGGTTACAGTCGGGCATGTAGTGTCAACAGATTTTGTGTATCCATGTGCAGTACAAGATGGGTGTCATGTATTGTGTCAGACATTTATGGTATTGTGTGTGTCTCTGTGCAGTAGGTAGCACCGAGTGAAGCTGGGTTCCTATGTGTATCAACAAGTAAAGGGAAGAGGATATGCCATAGTCATGTGTGTTTGCTAGTGTATATCATAACTAGAGTACAAACTATATTAGAAATAGGCAATACAGGGCTGTGTGTGCATATGGGTATCTAGTGGGTGTGCGCCTAGGCAGGGAATAGCAGTAGTTAATAAGTAGTTTCATTAGTCAGTGTGTGCGTGTGTCAGGAACAGCCATTGCAACAGGAACCCCCTTCTCCCTCACATATACCTGCTGCTTCTAAAACATGGCCGCCATCTCCCCACATATACCTGCTCCCTCACATAACCCTAACCTGAACCCTAACCCTAACCCTCCCCCCATCCCCCCTCCTCACCCCCAGCCGCCCTCACCCCCTGCCCCTCCCCCCCAGCCACACCCTACTCACCACTCGACCACCCCTACCCCCTGCCCCTCCCCCCAGCCCCTCACCCCCAACCACCCATACCTCCCCCCCCGTGCCCCTTCCTCCGAGCCACCCGTACACCTCTAACCATCCATAACCAAAATAGAGAGAGAGATAGAGGGGAGTTACGTACCGAAGATGGAGGAGAGTTCGCTGTGCCGGAGGGAAAAGTGAGGAGAGAGAGTGAAAATGGGAAATGGGGGAAATGAATCGAGAGGGGAATTTTAATTAAAATTTAGCGACGTTGTGAGTAGCATCGCTAAAGTCGTTGTCGCTATTAGCGACGTAATGGCGACGTTTAGCGACGAAAAGCTCATTTAATTAATATACGTCGCTGGCACGTCTCTATTTTCGTTGATAATAGCAACGTTTAACGTAAACGTCGCTAATTTGCAAGAATTAGTGACGTTTTAACTAACGTCGCTAAATTACGTCGCTAATATAGCAGATTTTAGTAGTGACCGACTGCCTCCCTCTTTCTTTCTCTTCCTCCCAAACGATTTTGGACTCCTCTCCCAAATTTAATCCAACGGCTGATGTTGTTCCAATCCAACGGTTCAGAGTCAAGGGGCTTCAACGGGGTTTTGGGAGCGGGGCTCCTGAACCGGCTCCATATATATAAATATATATATATATATATATATATATATATATATATATATATATATATATATATATATATATATATATATATATAGGGGCTTCAACGGGGTTTTGGGAGCGGGGCTCCTGAACCGGCTCCATATATATATATATATATATATATATATATATATATATATATATATATATATATATATATATATATATATATATATATATATAAATATATATATATATATATATTTGGAAGAGGACACACATGGGTACATTTAGAATTGGTTTTGCATCAAAAAGATCAATAAAATTAGATGAAACACATGTGCAAAGATGTCAAACATGGGTTCAAAATTTTTATTACGGCTAAAAATTACCATCAAGTTCAGCCTTCAAACGACCAAACAAGTAGGCGATACTCCTCCGGAGCTTGATAAGGTTGAAGAGGGGTCTCGTAGGGTCGTCGTAGAGGTGGTAGCACGACAAATAGAGGTCGGGAAGGAGTTCAAAAGGAGGTTCTAGGGGTTGTCGGCCTAGGCCTGTGAAAAGGGCTCGGTTTTAGGGTTGGGGAGAAATATATGGCCGACCATATATACATGTATTTATAAAAATTTAAGGATTAATAGGTTAGGGTTTCATAGCAGTTGGTTTAGGAAAAATTTGTTTAGGTTTGGTGGTCCAAATCAAATGATATGTATAGGTGCATCTAAAAGATTGATTAAGTTTCCAAAAATAGGAAAGTAAATATTGGATGCTTTACATATTTAATCCAATCAATATTTGGTTGCATACTAATGGATAAAAATAAATCTAAAATGAATCTATTAGGTTAAGGCAACCTAAATTAGGCTCTATCAAAGCTTGTTGGAATAGTTTTGGATCGGTACAATTTATCGAACCGAAATAGACTCTAAAGTCAATTAAATGGGTCTTATGTGCTATTTGAATATAAGTAGCACATGAAAACTAAATTGAGTAGGAAACTATGTGTGTAGTAGGCTCAAAATTGATCAAACCATATACTGGGTCAGAAAGTTGGATCGGATTTGCATCTCCAATTCAATTGGAAAATACAACGGCTTTACGGTAGAGAGCAAAAATGATTACTTTGACCCAAAATTTGTAAAAATATATATATATAATACAAGAAAATATGTCTGAGTAGGACATGATATGCCTAAATAAAGTTGGACTCGTCTGGAACACGAATATGAAATTAGTTTCGAAGAATTAGTAAATGTTGTACTTCAAAAATCAAAGCTACGATAAAATTTATTTATAGTCATAATTGAAATTAAAATATTATTTAATAATACATAATTATATTACATAAAAATAAAATAAATCCAAAAAATTAAAGGTCTTACAGTAAGGAATATGGAAAGAAAAGAAGAGGAATGGTTCAGTAGCATGGTGAGTTGAGTCGAGTCTAGCTTGGTCTTTGGACAACTTGTGCACAAGGTTTGAGTTCCTCGAATGGTTGCTGGAGCACTGGGAACGATTCGACCAAGGGGAACTTGCTTGCGGAACCTTTAGGGGGTGTGCAACTTGTAACGCCCCAGAACCAGAATACTGGAGAGCGGGGGCGGACATAGCCAGCTACGTATATTGAAGTGCAACCCACCTCGCTATACGATCACGGCTGTCTAGATACATGAGGGTTTAACTACAAGCCATCAGTCTCTTATGGTCATGAACAAGCATATTGTCTCAATCTCAAGCAAGTAATAACGGTTACAAGATGTCAGAGCATCAAATATACAATAGTAAGGCGTCCCACACATTACATATTTAGATGATCATGAAGCTAGTCATACAAAATGTGAAGACTAGCAAGAGTTCCAGTCATACATGATCAACCTTAGGATTCGTCAATCATGTTACAGCCCGTAAGCAGACAGTAAGTAAAGTGCAATACGAGCTAACACGTGCTCGCCGGCTAAACGCCTAAAAAGAATATTTTTACAATAAAGTGGGAAAACAAAAGGGAAACCCACTCGTTGCCTTGGTTACGCCTGGTGGTCACCATTTGACTGGAAGGTAGGTAGATCTCCTGGAGCTACTCTGGTATCTGGCCATACAAAACCAGCTGGGACAGACCCCAGAAAGAGCAAGTGCCACAAAGGAGGCTTCACTTAAGAACTAAAACCAGCAATTAGCACAAAAACATAATTATATAATAAAGGACTATAAATATGGAAATTCATGATGATATACGATAAGATAACCATGGGACTATTCAGATAACCAAGTTACAACCCGTAAAACAAACAAGGACCGGGGTTGTAACCCTTCGTCTGAACGGAACTTGGTTTCCCATAATTTATCGATAAAATGAAGCACATGCAATCAGGTCATGTTACAATCTTGTACAGGATCAGGACAAGACTAGACTGGGTTGGACTCCATCCAATTAATCACGGCCAAGCAATAAATACGGCTTGATACTTTAACTAACTAGGGTTATCACAGACCTAATTACTAACAAGATGCAATGAGATTGTTCCACAACCACTAGCCCTGCAGACCATCCAGGTTATCCAGGTCGAATATCCGTTCATGAAGGGTACAACACATGACAGTGTGCTGGAAATGTGCCCTACTCGTCGGCAGGCTACAAGTCCACTTACGCGCCCAGATAACGGGATTGCCTGTAGCTGGGAAATCTCTTCATGACTACTGGATTATTCTAGTTATTGGCCTTAGTCAATTTCAATAGGTACCCCTGACCGTGGTATTCAGGGGTCTCCGTCTTAGATATGATGCAAGACAATACTGGTTCATTTGTACAAACACAATCGCCCATGGTGTCCAGGCCATTCATTCTTGTCACGTCATGCTAGCTGTCACAACAGCATATCGAGGTATATCATGTCAGGTTTACTTATCAAGAGTGCGCCACGATGGGCCACTATCATGTCATGTTACTTGTCAGGAGTGCACCACGACGGATCACTATCGTTTATAGAACATGTGTCGAATTTACATGATACAAGCATTCAATCAAGGGACCCAAGTTACATAGAGGGTCATGAGATAAAGCATAAATGTAACAACCCAACATAATAAAAGGGGTGCAAGGGTTATGGAAAGAGCCATGTGGCTAAGGGAAAAATAAGGCCATGCGGCTCGGTAGAGCTGGCTCATGCGGCCAGAAAAAGGCTCATACGGCCAGGGGGAACAAGGGCATGCGACTTGGGAGGGGACATGGGCATGCAGCTCGGGAGGGGACAGGGGCATGCAGCTCGGGAGGGGACAGGGGCATGTGGCTCGGAAGAGCGGGCTCATGCGTCCAGGGAAAGGCTCCTGCGACACGGGCCAACCAGAGCCATGCGGCTCGGTCAAGCAGTGCCATGCGGCTAAAGAGAGATGGGCTCATGCGGCCAGGAAGAATGATTTCATGCGGTCTGGAAGGGACGGGCTCATGCGGCCAAGGGAAAAAAAGCCATACGGCTAAGGAAAATAGGTTCATGCGGCTAAAAGTCGAGCAGAGCCATGCGACTGAAGTCAACTCAAGCCATGCGGCTAAGGCTGCATGAAGACTGGAATGTCTATGCTGCCGCAGGGGACTTGCCGCATAAAAAAGTCATGCAGTCAAGCACTGTTCTTCTTCTCCAACTGTTCCGAGAAGTAGAACCATGGAAGCCATGGCTTCCAAGCTCCAATAATCCTTCATTTAAGGTCAGAATTCGGACTTCCATAGGTCAAAATAGGGCAGAAAGAAATTCTCTATAACATGGAACCATCAAAACTTGAGAATAACAAGGTTTAATAGATCAAAACTCAAGAAATCCGAAAATATAACAAGCTTAGATCTACATGAAATGAGCCATGGAAATTAAAAATGCTATGTACTAAAATATCTTAGAATCTCGTGAGGAAGAAAATGGAACAACAAAAATTGAGTTCCTCCATGAAGCAAGTTGCACTTGCCTAAGCCTCTCCTACTAGGTGGAGAGAGTAATGGTGAGGAAGAAGAAGAGTTATGAGGATTAATGGAAGAGAGAGTGGTTAGGTGGCTTATAAAGGAAGAGAGTGGGTGGGATTGGTCCACATGCAAAAATCGAACCAAGCCGAACCAAGCAAACCGAACCAAACCAAGCAAATAAAATGCTAAAGTAAACCATGCAAGGAGACATGCAATATGAGTCAAAATACGTACACGTATACCAAAATACGTAATACGAACTGCGGGCGTTACAACTCTACCCACCTTAAAAGAATTTCGTCCTCGGAATATAATTAAGAGGCTAGAGAGGCAAGGACAAGCTATACTAATCACAGACAAGCTATACTAAGCAGTCCACCATGTAATCATTCATTCAAGCAAGGAATTGAGAGCATAAGGCATAAGAAAGACATTATACCTTACGAGTCAAACAGGTCGGGATATCGCGATCGGATATCATCCTCACGCTCCTACGTTGACTCACCCAAAGAGTGGTGACCCCAAGCAACACGGACTAACTTGATAATCTTGTTCTTGAGTATCTTCTCTATCAGTCCAATATAGACACGGACCTCTCCTCATACGAAAGGTTGGTGCCAACAATCAATTCCGAATGATCCAGGATGTGGCTCGGGTCCAAGATATACCGTCGCAGTTGGGATACATGGAATACGTCATGCACCTCATGCAACGACGGTGGAAGAGCGAGATGATAGGACACATCTCCTACTCGCTCCAGAATATCAAACGGCCCTATATACCTAGGACTGAGCTTTCCCCGTATGCCAAAATGAATGACGCCACGGTTAGACGATATCCTAAGGAATATGTGGTCGCCGACAGAAAATTCAAGGGGGCGCCGATGAGAATCGGCCCAATGGCGCTGGCGATCTTGTGCAACTCGAAGATGATCTCTGACTCGCCTAACCACCTCAACTGTCTGAGTAATCACTTCCGAACCAAGCATCTGTCTCTCTCCAGCATCATCCTATGCTAGCGAGGATCTGCTCTTCCTACCATACAGTGCCTCGAACGGTGCCATCTGGATATTGGCATGGAAACTGTTGTTGTACGAGAACTCTACCAGGTGCAGGTGATCCTCCTACGAACCACCGAAGTCGAGCGTCCAAGATCTCAACATATCTTCCAAGGTTCGTATGGTACGCTCTGACTGACCACCTGTCTGCGGATGATAAGCTGAGCTGAACTGGAGGTGAGTTCCCAAACTCTCTTGCAGACTGCGCCAAAAGTGCGACGTAAATCTTGAATCTCTGTCCGAGGTGATACTGACTGGTATACCGTGAAATCTGACGATTTGCCTGAGGTATATCTCTGCTAGCCGAGCCGTCGACTGACCAACCCTGAACAGGAGAAAGTGTGCCACCTTCGTGAGCCTGTCTATAATAACCCAAATAGCATCTCTACCGGCCGGGGACCTAGGTAATTCGGTCACAAAATCTATGGTTATATGCTCCCACTTCCATTCTGGAATTGGCAAGGGTTGAAGAAGTCCAACTGGCATCTGATGTTCAGCCTTAACTTATTGGCAAACCAAACACCGAGAGAGAAACCGGACTATCTCCCTCTTCATGCCATTCCACCAAAAGTGCTGACGGATATCACGGTACATCTTCGTGCCACCGGAATGAATGGAATACTGTAAACTGTGAGCTTCTGTCGTGACTTTCTGTCTGATATCATCTCTAGGTACACATAGACGCCTCCCATGCCGAAGTATACCATCTTCATGAATACATAACTCTGGCCGACGTCCTGCCTCATACTCTGCTCTGAGTCGCTGAAGCTTAGAATCTGTTGACTGTGCCATCCGGATCCTCTCGACTATAATGGACTAAACTTGCATACTGGCCATCAATGCCACGTTGGTAGGAAGGACAACTTCTATACCCATCTTTTGAAGATCTGTTAATAACTCTGGTTGTGCTGTTAGAAAATAAACTCCAGCTCTCCTGCTTAATGCATTTACAACAACGTTGGCCTTTTTTGGGTGATATTACAGGTTGACATCATAATCCACAAGTAGCTCTAGCCACCTTCTCTGACGCATGTTAAGATCCTTCTGAGTAAACACATACTTCAGGCTCTTGTGGTCGGTGAAAATCTCCACCCGGTCTCCATACAAATAATGTCTCTAAAGCATAAGTGCAAACACTACTGCTGCCAACTCCAAGTCATGGGTTGGGTAATTCCTCTCATGATCACGAAGTTAACGTGACGCATAAGCTATTACCTTCCCATGCTGCATCAAAGCACATCCTAAACATCTGCCTAAAGCATCACAATATACTGAGAATCCCCCGGTCCCATCTGGAAGCGTGAGAATGGGTGCCATCATCAAGTCTCGCTTCAACTTCTTAAAAGAATCCTGACATTCTGCTGTCCAAGCGAACTGCACATCCTTGCGGGTCAACTGGGTCAATGGCACTGAAATCCGAGTAAAGTCTGAAGTAGCCGGCCAAGCCAAGAAAACTGTAAAATTCTGCAACTGTACTAGGTACTGGCCACGTCTCGATAGCCACAATCTTCTGGGGATCTACTTCTACTTCTCCTCTGGTGATGATATGACCCAAGTATAAAATACGATCGAGCCAGAACTCGTATTTACTGAATTTTGCATACAACTGGTGCTCTCTGAGAATCTGGAGGACCACTCTGAGATGCTGCACATGCTCTGCTTCACTCTTACTGTAGACCAGGATGTCGTCTATGAACACAATCACGAACTGATTCAAGTATGGCATGAAAATGCGATTAATGAGGTCCATGAATACAGCTGGCGCATTGGTTGCTCTAAATGGCATAACAAGGAACTCCCAAAGCCCATATCTAGATCTAAAAGCTGTCTTCGGGATGTCCTGCTCTCTGACTCTGATCTGATGGTATCCTCACCGCAAGTTAATCTTCGAGAATACTACTGCCCCCTTAAGTTGATCAAACAAGTCATCTATCCTCGGGAGAGGGTATCTATTCTTGATTATCACTGAGTTCAAGGTACGATAATCTATACATAATCTGGATATACCATCCTTCTTTTTTACAAGAAGCATCGGGGCTCCCCAAGGTGATCTACTTGCACGAATGAATCCCCTGGTCCTGAGTTCTTCAATCATCTTGTATAATATTTCTAACTCTGAAGGCGCTATCCCTGTAGACTCTCTCCGATACTGGGGCTGTCCCTGGGATCAAGTCGATAGTAAACTCGATCTCTCGCTCTGGCAGCATTCCTAGAAGCTCCTCTGAAAAAACATCTGGAAACTCCTCGACTATCCGGGGTAACTGTACTGCTGCTACTGACATCCACAATACTGGAGGAGAAGGTTCAACTTTGCCTTGGAAAAAGGAAAACTCTGGCTCGCCTGGAATGCTAAAAACAACCCTGCCAACATGGCAGTCTATCCTAGCATACTGGTTCCTTAACCAATCCATCCCTAAGACCACACCATAATCGGCTATTGGAAACTCTATTAATCTAGCGGGGAACTCTCTACCGCTAACTACGATCCGACACGAGGAAAATACTCTATCTACTCCCACAAGACCGTTACCAGTAAATATATTAAGCCTTACTGATAATGACTCGGGCTCCAGTCCTATCCATGTCGCGAATCGTGCAGACATGAATGAATGCGATGCACCAGAATCAAATAACGCTGATGCTGGAAAGGAGTTGACGAGAATAGTACCTGCCACTACCTCACCTGGTGCCAATCCTTCTTCTACGGTCATCGCCATCACCTGACCATATCCTCTGGGTGCGGGTCCCCTCTGCTGAAAACTTCTCTGTCTGCTCTGAATCAGGGCTTGGGCTTATGCATACTACCAGGGGTATTGCTGCTGGAAGGCTTGCGCCTGCGTCGGTAATGGCCTCTGAGGCTGATACTGTTGTTGTTGCTGGACTGGTGCTGGTCCTCTCACCGAAGGACTAGTAAAGTTGGACGAGGATGAACTACCCCTGTTCGGGTAGTTCCCAACCCTGTGGTCCGGTGCTCCACAAACCAAGCACAATCCATGTGCTTTGCGACATTTTGCCACTACATGTCCTGGCTTCCCACAATGAGTGCAACCCATTACGGAAGACTGCTTTTGCTTCTGCTGCTGAGGGTTTGTCGGGGTTAAATGCTGAACCGACGTCACTGAGACCGCCCACCTCGGGATTTAAATTGTCAAAGCCCTAGCTGCCGGGGCTGGTGTTGAAGACTGATTCATGTGGCCATGAGATCGCTTTCGACCTCTGGTCCTGTCCACGATCCTTTGGGAGGTATACTCATGCCTCCTGGCTGCTCTCAATACCGCATCAAAAGTCTGATGCTCAAACTGCTCCACTGCCAATAAAATCTCTAGATAGAGCCCCTGTTGGAACCGCTGGGCTCTGTCGAACTCGGTCACTACCAAGGTGGGAGCAAACCGACTAAGTCTCAAAAACTCGACCGCATATCTGTCGACTGTCCTGCCCATCTGCTTCAGATTGGTAAAACTCATCTGTAGATTGTACCGAGCTACAGCAACGAAGTACTTGGTCTAGAATCTTTCTTGGAATACTGCCCACGCAACAGGTGCCACTAATCCAATGGCCTGAGCCGCCCACCAGCTGTGGGCAAGATCTAATAACTGTAGGCGTACTACCGCCACTTCTCGTTCTCGGGCGTCTTCGCCGCTTCTAGAATCACTTCTGTATCCTGCAGCCAAGCATCTGCGATAATCATATCTTTGCTGCCATCGAAGAAGGAAGGATTCAAACGCTTGAAGCTGTTGGCTGCCTGGTTCCCTTGATGACCGCTTCTGTTCAGAGCATCTTGTACTGCCTGGTGCAGGACGTCGCCCCGACGATCTTGAGATGCTAGTAATGTCCTGATAAGACCCACTAAGGTGCCATCATCAGGCTGGACTGGCTGAAATGGTGGCTCTTGACCCCCAGTAGGCATAACTCTGGAGGCTACTCCTGAATGTTGGGCTTGATCTCCAGGTTGCTGCTGGCCCACGGGAGGTGCTCTGCCGTGCCGATCGGTAGGACCAGAAATAATGTCGCTGAAAAAGATGACACAGGGAATAATAAGGAAGGACCAGGACAGATCAAAGATACAAGCATGTGATTAGGTCAAGAATTCAGGGATTCAGAGGATACGAGCAGAGATCAAGGGCGAGTACTGATTGAGACATCTATTCGGTAAACCCTTACATATCTTGATTCATAAGACCTGCATGGGCCACCACTTAAACCAGGTAACACCCCAGAACCAAAATACTGGAGAGCGGGGGCGAACATAGCCGGCTACGTATATTGAAGTGCAACCCACCTCGCTATACGATCACGGCTGTCTAGATATATGAGAGTTTAACTACAAGCCATCAGTCTCTTATGGTCATGAACAAGCTTATTGTCTCAATCTCAAGCAAGTAATAACAGTTATAAGATGTCAGAGCATCAAATATACAATAGTAAGGCGTCCCATACATTACATATTTGGATGATCATGAAGCTAGTCATACAAAATGTTAATACTAGCAAGAGTTCCAGTCATACATAATCAACCCTAGGATTCGTCAATCATGTTATAGCCCGTAGGCACACAGTAAGTAAAGTACAATACGAGCTAACACGTGCTCGTCGGCTAAACGTCTCAAAAGAATATTTTTACAATAAAGTAGGAGAACAAAAGGGAAACCCACTCGTTGCCTTGGTTATGCCTGGTGGTCACCATTTGGCTGGAAGGTAGGTAGATCCTCTGGAGCTACTCCGGTATCTGGCCATACAAAACCAGCTGGGTCAGACCCCTGAAAGAGCAAGTGCCACAAAGGAGGCTTCACTTAAGAACTAATACCAGCAATTAGCACAAAAACATAATTATATAATAAAAGACTGTAAATATGGAAATTCATGATGATATACGATAAGATAACCATGGGACTATTCAGATAACCAAGTTACAACCTGTAAACCAAACAAGGATTGGGGTTGTAACCCTTCGTCTGAACAGAACTTAGTTTCCCACTATTTATCGATAAAATAAAGCACAGGCAATCTGGTCATGTTACAATCTTGTACAGGATCAGGACAAGACTAGACTGGGTTGGTCTCCATCCAATCAATCACGACCAAGCAATAAATACGGCTTGATACTTTAACTAACTAGGGTTATCACAGGCCTAATTACTAGCAAGATGCAATGAGATTGTTCCACAGCCACAAGTCCTGCAGACCATCCAGGTTGAATATTCGTTCATGAAGGGTACAACACATGACAGTATGCTGAAAATGTGCCCTACTCGTCGGCAGGCTACACGTCCACTTGCGCGCCCAGATAACGGGATTGCCTGTAGCTAGAAAATCTCTTCATGACTACTGGATTATTGTACTTATTGGGCTTAGTCAATTTCAGTAGGTACCCCTGACCGTGGTATTCAGGGGATCCCGTCCTAGACATGATGTAAGATAATACTGGTTTGTTTATACAAACACAATCGCCCACGGTGTCCAGGTCATTCATTCTTGTCATATTATGCTAGCTGTCACAACAGCATATCGAGGTATATCATGTTAGGTTTACCTATCAAGAGTGCGCCACGACGGCTACTATCATGTCATATTACTTGTCATGAGTGCACCACGACGGGTCACTATCGTGTTCATGGAACATGTGCCGAATTTATATGATACAAGCATTCAATCAAGGGACCCAAGTTACATAGAGGGTCATGAGACAAAGCATAAATGTAACAACCCAACATAATAAAAGGGGTGCAAGGGTTATGGAAAGAGCCATGCGGCTAAGAGAAAAACAAGGTCATGCGGCTCGGGAGAGCGGGCTCATGCGGCCAGGAAAGGGCTCATGCGGCTAGGGGGAACAGGGACATGCGGCTCGGGAGGGGACAGGGGCATGCGGCTCGGGAGAGCGGGCTCATGAGGCCAGGGAAAGGCTCCTGCGGCACGGGCCAACCAGAGCCATGCGGCTCGGTCAAGCAGTGCCATGCGGCTAAAGAGAGATGGGCTCATGCGGCCAGGGAGAATGATTTCATGCGGTCTGGAAGGGATGGGCTCATGCGGCCAGGGGAAACAAAGCCATACGGCTAAGGAAAATAGGTTCATGCGGCTAAAAGTCGAGCAGAGCCATGCGGCTGAAGTCAACTCAAGCCATGCGGCTAAGGCTGCATGAAGACTGGAATGTCTATTCGGCCGCAGGGGACTTGTCGTATGAAAAAGCCATGCAGTCAAGCACTGTTCTTCTTCTCCAACTGTTCTAAGAAGAAGAACCATGGAAGCTATGGCTTCCAAGCTCCAATAATCCTTTATCTAAGGTCAGAATCTGGACTTCCATAGGTCAAATTGGGACAGAAAGAAATTCTCTACAACATGGAACCATCAAAACTTGAGAATAACAAGGTTTAACAGATCAAAATCCAAGAAATCCAAAAAAGTAACAAGCATAGATCTACATGAAATGAGCCATGGAAATTAAAAATGCTAAGTACTAAAGTATCTTAGAATCTCATGAGAAAGAAAATAGAACAACAAAAATTGAGTTCCTCCACAAAACAAGTTGCACTTGCCTAAGCCTCTCCTGGTAGGTAGAGAGAGTAATAGTGAGGAAGAAGAAGAGTTATGAGAATTAATGGAAGAGAGAGTGGTTAGGTAGCTTATAAAGGAAGAGAGTGGGTGGGGTTGGTCCACATGCAAAAATCAAACCAAGCAAACCGAACCGAACCAAGCAAATGAAATGCCAAAATAAACTATATAAGAGGACATACAATATGAGCCGAAATACGTATACGTATACCAAAATACGTAATACGAACTACGGGCGTTACACGACTCGGCTAAAGGGTACGCCATATTGTAGGTATTACGAGAAATTCTGGAAGATCGTGCCTCCAGCGGGAACGTACCATTTATCCATATGGTCCAAGGATAGCTAGACTTGCTAGTGACCTTTCATATAGATTGAGCTGACATAATAGCGATGATCTATGTGCATATCTTAGATTGAGTCAAGAAGTGTATGCACAGTACGTGTAACATCCAGTTTTCTGAAATTGGGATATTTTTGAAAAATTATTATTTTTATTATTTATTAATGGTATTTTAGTCATGATATGATTTTTGGTGATTTTTTAGTTATTTAAAACTATTTTCTAAGTCACGACTTATGACTTTGTGACTTTACTAGTATAACCCTAGTGTAAACCCTAGAGATTTTATAACCTAGAGACTAAACATGATCATGTGAGCATAGCCATAGGTTAAGAACATCAAATTAGGACTTTTTAGCCTAAAGGGTATTTTGGTAATTTTCTAGGATTTATTTGGAATTATTTGGATTTATGTGATTTATTATTATTTAATTAGTTGATTAGTGTCATGTTAGCTTCTAACCTAGTTTAGCCTAATCTAGAGGTTAGCAACTAACCTAGAAGACTAAGTAGAGGATGTTAGCTTTATGTATAAATATCTAGTTAGATAAATATCTAGATATTTCACTTTTTAGATATTTTAGAACCTAAATATCTAACCCCTTAGTCAAAGACTTAGGGGCTAAGTTTGCAAGGTGGTAGGACACCCTTCCCTACCCCCATGGCAGCCAAACACTACCCCCCTTCCTATATAATCCCCTCAAATTCATTCATGATCAATTTGTATGAATTAAAACCTAGAAAAATCCCATTTTCTTCAAACACCCACAACTTGATCAATTTTGATCCAAATTGACTCTAGTCTTTTGCATTGGGACCCTACAACAACAAGGGTACTAAGGGAGGCTAGCAATCCAGATTTCGTGAGCTTTGGGCATCACCAAGTGGAAGGACACCCCCCCTCTCTTTGATTTTCCTTTAGAAATACACAAATAGGTAAATGCCCTCAAACCTAGTTAATATTCTGATTTGTCTTCATAAATGCATGCATCTAGGTACCATGGAACTGTAGGCTAAGTTTGGTGAGATTTAGGATTGGTTTGGTGTCCGTATCGGACACGTATCTGTGTTCTAATTACAGTGTTTGGTAAAATGCCACAAAGGATTAGTTTTTGTGTTTTTCTAAAACAAATTATATTTTTAGGTAGCCCTAGACATGTAGGACACAACCCTAGTTGACTGAGCACACTTCGAGTTGTGTCCGTATCCAAAACAGGACACGAACACACTGTTAAAACCATACTGTGACACTGAAAAACCCGACTGTTTGACACTTCCTGTCGTGTCCACACGAGTCGTGGACATGATACAGAAACCTAGATACGAACCTAACCACCCCACCTGTCCACTGACACGAGCACGAGGCTCTACGTGCCACGTGTGGAGCACACGACCCTTCGATACGTGCGTACGAGACTGAGCAGCCTCCCCTGCTACTCAACACCTAGTGCGGACACTGTAGGACACGAGGTCACAGGAAAATTGACATAGAGGAGGGGGCAACCTCTGTCATGCCCCACCTCGAGTTTGAGACACTCTCGTGTCCTATCGAGGACACGAGGACACATGCACTGGTCATGCACTGCACTGCACGCGCACATTTTTCCTCACTGACACGGCCTTCGTGTCGCACGAACACGAGTCGTGGACACCTCGTGGTGACACGATTGTGTAGCCCAACACGTGGGCTACACGTGGACATGACCACGAGGCCCCACGTGGCCCGTGTCGTGTCCACGAGGCGTGTGCATCTCTGCACGATGCAGTATAAACCGTGCGTATCAGTCGAGTTTTCTCGACTGATACGGGTCTCGTGTCGACTCTGTGAGACACGTGGACATGACTCAGGTTGCTAGACACCTAGCCTGACCCTAGGCGAACCTAGGGACACGAGCACGACACCTCACGTGTCCTGTGTCGTGAGCACGAGACACGTGAACACGTGCACAATACAGTGCCAATTCCAGTGCACTGTAAATTTACCCGATTGGGTTTTTCACGAGATTGAAATGTCGTGTCATATCGTGGTGGACACTTAGGGACACGAGTACACCTAGGGGCACGATTACCAACCATTGGTATTGAGTCTTAGCTAGGTTTAAGATTTGAAATCGGGTTTTCCCTAAATTTCTGATACATGCACAGTATCCCAATTTTTGGGATTATTTTCCAGTTTTTCAAATGAATTTCAAATCTATTTTGATTATGATATATGCATGTATATGTGTATTTCAGTGTATGTATAGGTAGTATATGTGTATGTGAGTGTGTAGGTGGGATTTTAGGATGTATACTTGTATATACATGTGTGTATACATGTATGTATATAGGTAGGTATGTGTGTGCACTCTTGTGTATTATTTGGGGGCTGATTTCCTGTTCTCAGGAAATCTGAGAACAGCCCCTCCCCTTTCCTGTGAGTATCCAGAGCCTCTCTCTTTCACTGTCCAGCTCTCTCTCTCTCTTTCACTCTCTATCCCTTTCTCCCTTGTTCACATCTCTCTCTCTCTCTCTCTCTATATATATATATATATATATATATATATATATATATATATATATGTTATATGTAAATATATATGTATATATATATATATATATATATATATATATATATGTTATATATAGTGAGTATATATATAGTATTTATATATTTGGTTATATATGGTATTTATAGTTGAGGGTATATATGGGTTTATATATATATATGAAAATGTATATATATGTATATATGATAGCTATCTATATATATGTACATATGTGGGTTTGGTATTATATATAGTGTATTCACATATATTGATATATATATATATATTGTATTAGAATTACATATAGTGTCATTATATACATATATGGATTTTGGTATTGTATATAGTTATGCCTATATTGATATATATATATAAAGGTAGTAAATAGACATGGGTATATCTATATATATAGATATGTATATATATATATGACTTCTAAATATAGGTTATATGGAACCTAAGTGACTAGCCTATGGCTTGGGGCTAACTCAAATCGACCTAATGGCCCAAAACACCTACTAGTTGACCTTTGTTGACCATGGTTGACTAAAGTCAACTATTGGTCAAACCATGACCTAATTGACCTAAAAATGACTAGTTTAACTAGTCTGACTATGTTTGACCTAATTACCTTATTGACTAGTCTTTGTTTGACCTAATTACCTTACTAACTAGTCTTTGTTTGACCAATACCTTAGTTGGTCTAAGTTTGACCTAGACTTGACCCAGATTGATCATGTTGACTAATATTTGACTAGTTTGGCTAGAATGTTGACCAGGAGTTGACTTTAACCTAGATTTGACTAATCTTGACTTGTTTGACTTTATTTGACTTAGTTTGATTCCCTGTGACCTAGTATGACTTCCTGTGACCTAGTTTGACTATTAAGTTGACCAAGAGTTGACTTTTGACCACATTGACCTAGAATCATGTAGTATGTATCGTATACTTTATTTTTACCATTGTGGATACATTGTGACTTGTATTGCTCTGATTAGGAGCCATACACCTCTCCTCAGACAGTATATCCTCTTCAGATATTCAGTTATCAGGCGAGTACATTCTCTGACCGTTTCATACTTGTTCAGGCTTTACTTCTCGCTCTAGATTACTTTACTTGATGCTGTCACGTTGGTAACACGGATTGGTACTATATGGATCTTTACATGAGATGTTATCCCCCTCGGGAGCATCGGGTACTTCATATTACGTGTGTTTTACTTTCATCATGTACTCCTGTGCTTCTATCATGCATGTATACTCATGTGATTATGTACTCTCATGTTCACTGATCCCTCATGTATAACTTCACGTATACTCATTTATGAGCCTCATGTGAAGTAATCATGTATAATAACGTAAGTTGTCTAGATCCTTGTGTATTGATTGGGAAAACGGGGGAGTAGAAGTAGACATGTGAATAATTCCAAAGTAGTGTAATCATGTACAAACTCAATAGTGTAATCATGTATAAATTCTAGCCATTCACATGCTTATCTTGTACTCTACATCACTAGCCACTTACAGTTCTCTATATATAGTAGATATTTTCTTTACAAGCTATCTCTTTTACAGCGTATATTTCCTTTCAGTATTTCCTGTATCTTACTCTATTGCCTGTATCGTATTTCCTAACCTGATATGAACTGCGTGAGATGTATTGTGCTCTTTCCTGTCCTGACTGGACCTGTCGAAAATATTACAAAGGATGAGGATGAGGCCCTGGTGTCTACCTATTATGGAGCAGGACTAGATGATACTTATGTTGTGGACCCTCAGCAGGATCCACCTGCAGCTGAAGATGTTGTCCCAGTAGTCTAGGCTAGTTTAGCTAGACAGTCTTTTCTGTATTATCATTTTGTCTCACATCTGAGTTGTATTTTGAGATGTTGAGATTTATAGACTCTTAGACTTATTGTGTTATGAGTTGACATTCTGATGTTATGTTATCCTAGACACTTGGACTTATTTCATCTATTCTACTGTTCTCTTTGAGTTACTGTCTATCTATCTATCTTTCATTCTTCTACCTAGATGTGATTGAGATTGTTTTCCGTTTGTCACCTCCATTCGGAGAGTATAAACTGTACAGGTACTTTTATATTGTTAGATGATTGACCTAGGACAGCGTTCTACCGCCGACACTGCGGCATAGGCTGGACGTACCCACTTCTCGTGCCCTTACTCTAGGGTGCGGGTCGTGACACGTTTTTAGTGGTGGCCCATGCAGGTCGAGTTTATGTAGTGATATTCGAACTAGAGTATCACTACAGCCTGTGATAGGATTAGAGGAATAGGCTTAGTGAGAGAGGATACTCAATCACTGTTAGGATACTTTGAGAGATTCCTGGGATGACCCTTGAGAATCTCATTTGAAATTACGATTTAAACTCCTTTTCCCTTGATTGAATTTGATTTTTGGAGGATTCACTGTAGAACTTTGAATCCTGGTGTTAGTTGATGATTTTGAAATTTTTGGAGTTGTTAATTTTAATTTCTTTGTGTTAGATTAATATCTTTTATTTTAAGGTACTCAATCATATTTATGAGAAAACTCTCATCTGTTTCTTGCCATCTAATTCTCTTGCTAATTGCTTTTCCTTGAAATGAACTATCCCCTCTATTGTCTGCATCTTGCTTAAACTCTTTCTACCAAACTATGTGACTGTATCCCAAAC
Source organism: Iris pallida (assembly GCA_029216955.1). Classification (NCBI taxonomy): domain Eukaryota; kingdom Viridiplantae; phylum Streptophyta; class Magnoliopsida; order Asparagales; family Iridaceae; genus Iris; species Iris pallida. The sequence goes on from JANAVB010009598.1 coordinate 24,959,180, forward strand.
CTGACTTACTCGACATTTCCTCAAATCAAGACTTATTGAGACCTTCTAACCTTGACCTTTGATTGATCGAACCCTAACTATAGTCATCTAGTAGCCTATCTATCCCTAAGACTGTGTTCCTAAATTATTTACTAGATTCCTAATTAATTTTATTCCATGGGTTAATTTGATCTTCTTTAAAAAAAAATTTGCATCAATTATCACGTCTTGAACTCCCACTTTCTATTCTAGATCATTGGACGTCCTTTACCGTGACTTAGATATTCAGAGTATAATACTAGCTGTTACCTTCCAACAAACTTTACATGTAAGACCTAGACTAGCCTACCTTCATGTAGGTATTCCATGTCCCACTAAAACCCGTCTTCTTGTACTCTATTTTCTTGACATGATTTTTTGGTCAAATGGCTAAACTATAACCTCTACCATGATACTAAATTAATTCTTATTTCAATTAGAGATCCACCTTGGCTCAATTCTTTCGACCTGGCATGTGATGGTGTTCTGCTTGAACCCTCAAATACTTAACCTCGTACCTTATCTAGAATGCTTGACCGGATTGGTTAAGGATCTTGGACTATGTATCTTCTTTTATTATTTCCACCCTTACTTATATCTTATGCTACAAATTTATCCTTAGTTTTACAAGCTTATCCTTTTTGAGCTTGATCATGATACATTTTGTTGGGTGCGCACCCACTAACATATTATCTACTCAGAACCGGCGCATGATGGTCTGATCAACCTATTGCGTTTTGGTTCGCTTTTTATACATTAATCTACGCGGATGGAGACATAATTAAACTTGCCCTAGAATCTTATCCGCAACAGCCTTGACAATTCTTCTTGGAATTATTTTTATCGCCTATGAACCTCGTATTCGTATCCAGTTGAATTAAATTTAATCATGACCTGGATCTTCATCATTGGATGCCCGTGCTCATACTTGATTTCATTGATCTCCCATCTTGCCCAAATCTCGATTAGCCTGAAATTGATCAACTTAGATCATGTCAAGACTAAAATCTATTTGTGATTGTTTGTGCCTAAATTTTCAATTTTTTTACCATTTTATGGAATAGTAACTTTTAATGATTTCTCACTTACTTGTTAATAACCAATTTTCATATAGGATGGTAGACGGCCCTATAGCCTTGATGATTGTTGTTCCCTTACCTTCCCAATTAGGACACCCTAGATTGCTTGTACGTTTTGATACCATAGGACAGTCTTGATCTAGAATGACTAGTGCACCTAGATGAGACCACAGACTGTCCCATTTAACCTATCCCCTTGGTACCACTATTGCATCATAATTTCTGGTTCAATTTAGGTAACATAGACTTTTCCCACTCTAAATTATGATCATCGTAGGCACATTACCGTGACTTTTAAGTTAGGAGCACAAGACTAGTTGTTTTCTCAAAACTGACTTCGCATACATGACACTCTACACCCATGACCTTAGTGTCCCACTCAGGCATACCATCGTGTGCTTCATTTGCTTAGTACGATTTTTCTGACCCGAGGCTCCACCCTGATTTACCTCATAGAGTTACTTTTGATTTCGATTTGAATTAAGGACACCTTATGACCTAAAACTGTCAGTCAATTTTTTTGGTCATGAACCAGTATAGGTCTACTACCCATATTTTACTTGTTGACCCTGTATGTTGCTAGGTAGTAGCCTCGACCCTGATTGTTGGAGGTTTGACCTAGGAAGAGTACGACCATCTAAATTTCGAGAACGAAATTATTTTAAGGTGGGTAGACTTGTAACACCCAGTTTTCTGAAATTGGGGTATTTTTGAAAATTTATTATTTTTATTATTTATTAATGGTATTTTAGTCATGATATGATTTTTAGTGATTTTTTAGTTATTTAAAACTATTTTCTAAGTCACGACTTATGACTTTGTGACTTTACTAGTATAACCCTAGTGTAAACCCTAGAGATTTCATAACCTAGAGACTAAACATGATCATGTGAGCGTAGCCATAGGTTTAGAACATCAAATTAGGGCTTTTTAGCCTAAAGGGTATTTTGGTAATTTTCTAGGATTTATTTGGAATTATTTGGATTTATGTGATTTATTATTATTTAATTAGTTGATTAGTGTCATGTTAGCTTCTAACCTAGTTTAGCCTAATCTAGAGGTTAGCAACTAACCTAGAAGACTAAGTAGAGGATGTTAGCTTTATGTATAAATATCTAGTTAGATAAATATCTAGATATTTCACTTTTTAGATATTTTAGAACCTAAATATCTAACCCCTTAGTCAAAGACTTAGGGGCTAAGTTTGCAAGGTGGTAGGACACCCTCCCCTACCCCCATGGCAGCCAAACACTACCCCCCCTTCCTATATAATCCCCTCAAATTCATTCATGATCAATTTGCATGAATTAAAACCTAAAAAAATCCCATTTTCTTCAAACACCCACAACTTGATCAATTTTGATCCAAATTGACTCTAGTCTTTTGCATTGGGACCCTACAACATCAAGGGTGCTAAGGGAGGCTAGCAATCCAGATTTCGTGAGCTTTGGGCATCACCAAGTGGAAGGACACCCCCCCCCCCCCTCTCATTGATTTTCCTTTGGAAATACACAAATAGGTAAATGCCCTCAAACCTAGTTAATATTCTGATTTGTCTTCATAAATGCATGCATCTAGGTACCATGGAACTGTAGGCTAAGTTTGGTGAGATTTAGGATTGGTTTGGTGTCCGTATCGGACACGTATCTGTGTTCTAATTACAGTGTTTGGTGAAATGCCACAAAGGATTGGTTTTTGTGTTTTTCCAAAACAAATTATATTTTTGGGTAGCCCTAGACATGTAGGACACAACCCTAGTTGACTGAGCACACTTCGAGTTGTGTCCGTGTACAAAACAGGACACGAACATACTGTTAAAACCACACTGTGACACTGAAAAACCCGACTGTTTGACACTTCCTGTCGTGTCCACACGAGTCGTGGACACGATACAGAAACCTAGACACGAACCTAACCACCCCACCTGTCTACTGACACGAGCACGAGGCTCTACGTGCCACGTGTGGAGCACACGACCCTTCGACACGCGCGCACGAGACTGAGCAGCCTCCCCTGCTACTCAACACCTAGTGCGGACACTGTAGGACACGAGGACACAGGAAAATTGACACAGAGGAGGGAGCAACCTCTGTCATGCCCCCCCTCGAGTTTGAGACACTCTCGTATCCTATCGAGGACACGAGGACACGTGCACTGGTCGTGCACTGCACTGCACGCGCACATTTTTCCTCACTGACATGGCCTTCGTGTCGCACGGACACGAGTCGTGGACACCTCGTGGTGACACGATTGTGTAGCCCAATACGTGGGCTACACGTGGACATGACCACGAGGCCCCACGTGGCCCGTGTCGTGTCTACGAGGCGTGTGCATCTCTGCACGACGCAGTATAAACCGTGCGTATCAGTCGAGTTTTCTCGACTGATACGGGTCTCGTGTCGACTCTGTGAGACACGTGGACACGACTCAGGTTGCTAGACACCTAGCCTGACCCTAGGCGAACCTAGGGACACGAGCACGACACCTCACGTGTCCTGTGTCGTGAGCACGAGACACGTGAACACGTGCACGATACAGTGCCAATTCCAGTGCACTGTAAATTTACCTGATTGGGTTTTTCACGAGATTGACACGTCGTGTCGTGTCGTGGTGGACACTTAGGGACACGAGGGACACGAGTACACCTAGGGGCACGATTACCAACCATTGGTATTGAGTCTTAGCTAGGTTTAAGATTTGAAATCGGGTTTTCCCCAAATTTTTGATACATGCACAGTATCCTAATTTCTGGGATTATTTTCCAGTTTTTCAAATGAATTTCAAATCCATTTTGATTATGATATATGCATGTATATGTGTATTTCAGTGTATGTATAGGTAGTATATGTGTATGTGAGTGTGTAGGTAGGATTTTAGGATGTATACTTGTATATACATGTGTGTATACATGTATGTATATAGGTAGGTATGTGTGTGCACTCTTGTGTATTATTTGGGGGCTGATTTCCTGTTCTCAGGAAATCTGAGAACAGCCCCTCCCCTTTCCTGTGAGTATCCAGAGCCTCTCTCTCTCACTGTCCAGCTCTCTCTCTCTCTCTCTCTTTCACTCTCTGTCCCATTCTCCCTTGTTCACATCTCTCTCTCTCTCTCTCTCCTCTCTCTCGCTCATCTCCTCCTCGATCTCTCTCTCCTCATCTCTCTCTCTCTCTATATATATATATATATATATATATGTTATATGTAAATATATATGTATATATATATATATATATATTATATATAGTGAGTATATATATAGTATTTTATATATTTGGTTATATATGGTATTTATAGTTGAGGGTATATATGGTTTATATATATATATATGAAAATGTATATATATGTATATATGATAGCTATCTATATATATGTACATATGTGGATTTGGTATTATATATAGTGTATTCACATATATTGATATATATATATATATTGTATTAGAATTACATATAGTGTCATTATATACATATGTGGGTTTTGGTATTGTATATAGTTATGCCTATATTGATATATATATATAAAGGTAGTAAATAGACATGGGTATATCTATATATATAGATATGTATATATATATATATGACTTCTAAATATAGGTTATATGGAACCTAAGTGACTAGCCTATGGCTTGGGGCTAACTCAAATCGACCTAATGGCCCAAAATACCTACTAGTTGACCTTTGTTGACCATGGTTGACTAAAGTCAACTATTGGTCAAACCATGACCTAATTGACCTAAAAATGACTAGTTTAACTAGTCTGACTATGTTTGACTTAATTACCTTATTGACTAGTCTTTGTTTGACCTAATTACCTTACGGACTAGTCTTTGTTTGACCAATACCTTAGTTGGTCTAAGTTTGACCTAGACTTGACCCAGATTGATCATGTTGACTAATATTTGACTAGTTTGGCTAGAATGTTGACCAGGAGTTGACTTTAACCTAGATTTGACTAATCTTGACTTGTTTGACCTTGTTTGACTTTATTTGACTTAGTTTGATTCCCTGTGACCTAGTATGACTTTCTGTGACCTAGTTTGACTATTAAGTTGACCAAGAGTTGACTTTTGACCAGATTGACCTAGAATCATGTAGTATGCATCGTATACTTTATTTTTACCATTGTGGATACATTGTGACTTGTATTGCTCTGATTATGAGCCATACACCTCTCCTCAGACAGTATATCCTCTTCAGACATTCAGTTATCAGGCGAGTACATTCTCTGACCGTTTTATACTTGTTCAGGTTTTACTTCTCGCTCTAGAATACTTTACTTGATGCTGTCACGTTGGTAACACGGATTGGTACTATATGGATCTTTACATGAGATGTTATCCCCCTCGGGAGCATCGGGTACTTCATGTTACGTGTGTTTCACTTTCATCATGTACTCCTGTGCTTCCATCATGCATGTATACTCATGTGATCATGTACTCTCATGTTCACTGAGCCCTCATGTATAACTTCACGTATACTCATTTATGAGCCTCATGTGAAGTAATCATGTATAATAACGTAACTTGTCTAGATCCTTGCGTATTGATTGGAGAAACGAGGGAGTAGAAGTAGACATGTGAATAATTCCAAAGTAGTGTAATCATGTACAAACTCAGTAGTGTAATCATGTATAAATTCTAGCCATTCACATGCTTATCTTGTACTCTACATCACTAGCAACTTACAGTTCTCTATATACAGTAGATATTTCCTTTACAAGCTATCTCTTTTACAGCGTATATTTCCTTTCAGCATTTCCTGTATCTTACTCTATTGCCTGTATCGTATTTCCTAACCTGATATGAACTGCGTGAGATGTATTGTGCTCGTTCCTGTCCTGACTGGACCTGTTGAAAATATTACAGAGGATGAGGATGAGGCCCTGGTGTCTACCTATTATGGAGCAGGACTAGATGATACTTATGTTGTGGACCCTCAGCAGGATCCACCTGCAGCTGAGGATGTTGCCCCAGTAGTCTAGGCTAGTTTAGCTAGACAGTCTTTTCTGTATTATCATTTTGTCTCACATCTGAGTTGTATTTTGAGATGTTGAGATTTATAGACTCTTAGACTTATTGTATTATGAGTTAACATTCTGATGTTATGTTATCCTAGACACTTGGACTTATTTCATCTATTCTACTGTTCTCTTTGAGTTACTGTCTATCTATCTATCTTTCATTCTTCTACCTAGATATGATTGAGATTGTTTTCCATTTGTCACCTCCATTCGGAGAGTATAAACTGTACAGGTACTTTTATATTGTTAGATGATTGACCTAGGACAGCGTTCTACCGCCGACACTGCGGCGTAGGCTGGACGAACCCACTTCTCGTGCCCTTACTCTAGGGTGCAGGTCGTGACAGTACGAATGAGTCAAGGAATGTGTGCACGGTATGCATTACAATTATTCGGCCTAATATTTGGCCTCAATAGATTTACGTGCATGGGCATTATGGCATTTGATTTTTGAAGTAATTTGACACGAAGTTCCCTAGAATTGATTGAGTTGGTTGTATGTTAGAACGGAAAGGTCGGAATGTGTAGCACGGTTACAATAATTTGGAGCACGAAATACAGGTAGACTTGTAGTATATATTCCATGAAATTGTTCTGTCAACCCCGTGACCAAATTTTTTCGAATTTATTAAATTCATACCCAATTGTTTTTGTCTCACTTATATTTGTTTGTTTCTTTGTTTCGCAATGAATGATGGAGGGACCTAATAGGAATATAGGAAAGAAGCAAGGACCTTAAGGTATAAATACAGTTTTGTAGAGGGCTTAATTGCAAATCGTTTGAATTTAAATTCCTAACGGCCAAGTTAGAATCTAGCAGGGATTTGAACTCATCCTGCTATGAATCGGAACCATTGAGTATGATCTAACTCTCATTCAAATCCCATCGAATCCAAGGGAGATAGAATCGAATCTGTTTCAAACCCGATTTGAATCCCATCTTCTTATCTCCTTTGGATTGTACAGGGGTATATAAATCCAATTCTCGATTGTTCCCACGCACCACCCACCAGCCTCCAACCCTTCGAAAACCTAGGAAATTTGCCGCAAGTTCTTCCTCCTTTAGATCGAGACGATCATCGAGCAGACGCAGTCAATTCCTATAGACAGGTATTTCCCTCTACGCAACTATGTCATTGATTTCTTAAATCAGTTGGTTGTTTCTTGCTTTCAATTGTAGTGTGGGTAGTTGAAAGTATGTCTAAGAGGACCATACAGGTGTCATCGTGTGGCTCTATATCAGAAACCTTAAATCAAATTACTTTGTATCCAATAACTTGTATCAGACCACTTGGTATCTGTCACCAACTGTACGAGAGAGATTTTTATACACCTCTATCAGGGATGCCCTACCGTAGATCGAACCCGACTTGTGGTCAGTTCCAACTCAGGAAACTGACTGCTTGCAAGAACAGCCAAGTTGAAATTAGTAGGGGATTTAAGGACCTTGTATCGAATAACGTGTTGCATAAGTATCAGAAATAGGCGTTCAAGGTCGCACAACCTGTGGGTGCATCTGTTAATTGACAATGGCAGGAGGGAGGAGTATCAACTCGTTTGTGTGTGCGTGTGCGTGCATTTTACTCTGTCTATGTTCAGAGCAGTTTGGGTAGGTTCAATCGATATAGCAGAAGGAACATATGGATTAAATGAATAAGATCCAGTTCTTAATTACTTGTTCTAGTCCTTAATCTCCATTATTGCTCTATCTGTACATGATCCACTATTTGCTTCACCTCTGGTGGCGGTCAATAGAAAATCAGGAGCGTGCAGTCTTATTGTGTTTTGGTAAACAGTTTCTGGCCTAGTCATCATACTCCCTTCTGAGTACGGAACGAGAATCGTTGAAACTAGCGTACTGGAAGATCATTCGACCAAAGTAACTGGCCCTGAGCTATTCTAGTAGAGCTATTTACATGTTTATTAGTTTTGCCTTTGTTCAGTTTCAAGCATATTTTCATTTACATACATGTAGATAGCATCATTAGGAGAGTTGCATGATTTAAACACTCAAGTATAGGACCTGGGTATCAAAGGAAAGGTTTATGACAGTAGGGGATATGCATCAGGTATCAAACCCTGAGTACAGAGTTCAGGTATCGGGTCCTGAATCTCAGAGAAGTATCAGTGAACTGCAAGATAACTCATGGCTAACCCAAGTGTGTGGTGTCTAGGTAGCAGTTGGACAGTTTAGTGAGTCGATGTATAGGTTATTAATGTATATATGTAGATGGCTACAGGTGAAATCCTCAATATATAAACACGTGAAGGTTTTGGTAACATAGACATGAAAGCATAGACACCTGCTTGCTGGATGATACATATTAACAAGCATTATTGTAAATAACCTCAATTGATAGGTTGTATGGGTCCACAGAATGCCAATTTGTATATACACTATGCTTAATGGCATTTCCTGTAAGTGAGTCGAGTAATAATGGACAACAACAGCTATCAAATTCAAAATGATAAGTTTTTGTTCATTATAACTGAACTATTAGCTGTTGGAAACTCATATTGTCCTTAAAACTTTACAGAATCCAAAGCCTGAATCATTTTCCAAGTCCCAAATCGTCAAACCAGCCTTGATATCATACACCAGTGTTAAGAGGGTCTTCAATCATAAAGGATTCAGTTTGGCTACTTGTTTATGGAGCAAAGAGTCTTCGCTCTCTTCCCATTTCGTACAACAGTAATAAAAGAAAACATAGCTGATGTATTAAGCTTAGCCTTATGATCTCAAACCTCATCCTGGAAAGTTTAAACCAGTTTACAGGAACTAACTTCTCAGTTGCTAACAAATTGACAGACAGTCACAGCTATAGTTGTTTGATTTTGGGGCCTGTGGGTATTGCCTACAGATACACCAAGTACCCCTGAATAAGGAGGACTGCAGTCTTGATAACGAAACGGGATAGGGTATCTGCAACAGTGACAAGGTGATATCACAGGTACTAGGAAGAATATTTGTATTGTCATTTAAAACAAGAATACTTGCATGGTCTTGTGTTTAAATGTATCTTGTGTTCAAATGAACCTGCATTCACATTAGTATTATTGTCCCAAGTTTACACCAGGTACTAGGTAGAAGACCTTAAGTGAGATGTTGTATGGTAGGGAAGCTATTAAGGCAACCAAGCTTTGCAAAGTTGCCCACCAAGCACAGTAGTCCTTGCATCTAGGAATTCCTGAGCAAAAACAGGGGGTCATGTATAAGAAAGAGTGTTGTGTAAGACAGGGATATAGGCAATAGGGAATGCTATGAGGTATCAGTGTAGTAGATCATCTTGTGTCAGATATCATGAAGGGATGCGCAGTCCTAATAGTTTCAGTCCAGCTGGGGTATACCTATAATAATATGTTTCACTTTGATACACATTAGCTATTATAAAAGTATATATGATGGGGTGCTAAGGCTGATTATACAGGGCACTACTAGGACAGTTGCTTGGTAGGATATGACTAGTAAGGTTAAACCATAGGGAAACCAAACTCAGTAAGGACCAAAAGACTGAAACCTCACTTAGATAAAATATTGCCTTGTTTTATTTATTTATTTATTTATTTATTGACATAGTAAACTTATAAAACAGGTTAACTGGGCCTTGACTCAGTGCATTGACCCTACTAGCAGCTCAGGACCACAGGCAATTATACCTTGCCTTCCTCTACAGTTTTATTTACATGTATTTCTTTTCGTTTTTCAGTCATTTAATTGTTTATGGACATGTGCTTTTCGTGTTATTTTCTGTGGAGTTGTTTTTATTATTTATAGCCATGTTCATGTTTTGGCCTTGTGTTTCACATTTGGAGTTTCTCGTCAGTACCTTGCTTGAGTCGTGTCATAGAACGAGTACGTGTAAGTGAACTGCTAAATCCTTGACATTGTTTTCTTGGCACCAGAGAGTCCACACTCGGGACGAGGGTGTTTTTCTTGATCTGTTTACATCCGTGAGTCCACGCTAGGGACTAGGATGCCGATTATTTGTACCAGAGAGTCCACGCTCGGGACGAGGGTGTAGACTTGACTTGACTTGACTTGCACCAGAGAGTCCACGCTCGGGACGAGGGTGTTTACATCAGAGAGTCCACACACGGGACGAGGATGTAGTATTTGCACCAGAGAGTCCACACTCGGGACGAGGGTGCCTTGCCGTGAACTAACCAGAGAGTCCACACTCGGGACGAGGGTTAGTGTTTAGTTCAAACCCGTGAGTCCACACTCGGGATGAGGGTTTGGTTTCTTCCATTAATCTCGTGATTATCGTTCATCCGGCAGTTCATTTATACGTAGTTGTTCTGGTGTTCGTGTGTTCGAGTTCGTATTCGTGTTCGTGTTCGTAGTCATTTGTCTTGTCCTTGTTCTTTCTTGTTTATTTCCTTGCGCATGATAAAATTGTTAGATAGGCATGTATATTATGTATCTTGCTATGTCCTCTGAGGACCTGATGATCTCCTCAGGTTTAGCGATTGCATGGAGTTAGCTAGTAGTTCTGGATGGCAGAGGATTTGCGGTTCTTGCAGGATTCAGGTATCGTTATTGTGTTTATTATCCGCTCGTGCTTTTTATTCCTTATCATGAGATATCATTTTCCTTGTTTCAGTTGTAGACTCTTGTTATATTCCTTAGAGTCTTATCGAACAATATGCTAATGGGCTGCAGACCATGGCCCATACTTGTTCATTCTTATTTTATATGATTCTTGTGGATTAAGATATAGTTTAGATTAGACTTGATACAATGACCTTGACAGCTTATACGTACTCGAGTCGGGCTGGAGTCCGCTCGATGCGTAGCTGGACTTGCTCACGGACTCGCATCCGAAAAACGGGTGCGGGTCGTGACATGTTCTTCAGGCAAGATTAGAAAGACCACCTAAGAATAAGTTGCACTCACTGAATGAACGTTTTATGGGTGGACTAGATTCCCCACACCATTAATGTTGTGTATTGACACCCCACCAGTTTGCATACAGGTTACAGGTACTTGTCCGTTCCAAGGAGGAGCTCGCTTAGATGCACTGAGGCATAGAGTTCCTTGACGTTTTGAGGCGTGCGGCCGCGTTAAAGACTTCATATATATGGAGCATAATTTATGGACATCACATTCTTCAAGTTGTAAGCTGAAGGGCATGATAATTTGTATTGAGAGATGAGAGAGAGCTGAGTGATTGTAATCTGAGAGAGTGTGAGCTTGAGTGATTATAATCTTGGCCTCGTGCCCTTATAATTTTGGTGCATTATCAATAAAGAATATTTCGTCTATATACATCTTGTGTTATTCAACTTCTATGCTTTGCACTCCTATGTGACGACCCCGATGCTAAGCTGCATAATCGACCATTATGGTATTCACCATCTGCGAGAGCAACCTAGGCACGTGTGGCATCACGCCCAAGAAAGGACGATCGGTTCTGCAGCACTGGTATCAGACATACCCCCTCCCCCCTTCATACACACACATAGTTAAAGATCTCCCCAATACCTTGCTCGACCAGACGAACCTGAGCTCTGCCTCCACCTTTGTGTCATCTTGCAGAGGAATCCCACCAATACTGCCTTCTTCAGCCAGGGCTGCTTGAGAAAAGAAAGGAAGTAGTAGCAACAGTCGAAGCAAAGTGCACCCGAAGACCGAGAGTAGCTCGACCAGGCCATTGTACTACACCAATAAGCCCCCTTCATTGGTAGGATGTCCCATCGTCCCCTACATGATCTTGATCATCCTTGATGCTTCATTGCATCATGTTCTTCTTTAAATTCGGAGATCTCGCCGTGACAACTGAAGGAACTCTAATTTTTATTCATAATTGGATTGATATAAACAGCAGGTTCCTATATTGTTATCACGTAATCCGACCGTCGGATCGTGAATCAGACTCTATCATATCCGTACTGGTTTATAACTCTTCTTCCTTAATAGTTTTGAACCATTGGTTGTGTCTTTTGATCAATTGAAATCGACCCCAAAGTCGAGCATTTAATTCTATTTTATGTTTCCAGATTTGAAGGGACGACTTAGCGGATCCGTAACTTGCTCGTCACAGTTCTGATTGATGGACCATTTTCTCTCTCTATTGGTGGTATATTGTAATTTCCTTTATCTTAACTACGTGGTTTGATAAGTCAAACTCAAGCCCAAAGTTAGGTGAACAAAAGTAACTTTTCATACTTGAAACTCTTGGAATGGACGTCATTTCGTCAATTTGACCATCATATTCCAGATCTATCCTCACTAATGAACTAGTACCATCATTTTACCTTAATTTGACATATAACTTGCTAAGTTTGGACACTTTCTAATTTGGCTTCCTTTTTTGGTACCTTGCGGGCCCACCTATGGACCATATTCGACCCTGAAACATAGAATTTTTTTGAATGCTTCAAGTTGGACTTATATACACTATTTTCTCGTCGTCGATGATATTTCGGATTCATGGGCATATCTTTTTAGTATTTGAAGTCATCTACTCGATTTGATATCTATGATATTCCATATTCGACACATTCGGGTCAGTGCGTCGATGCTTCCTTAACCAGCTATCATGCAAGTATTCATTACCATGTGTTATAGTTATAGTATGCATTTATTATGTTATGTGTGTTTATATCATATTATGTGTTCTTGCTTTATTCGATCTTGTGTTTTCGAGGTTTACTCAGGTACGATCAACCGATGAGTTGATCATGGACTACGACATGTATATTATTATGGACCACTCGATGCGTATTGAGATATCTTTATTTCTCGATGATTCTATTTGATGTGTATTAAGTATCAAGAGACAAGTATGCATTCATGATAGATCGTGTATTACATATTTGACTTCGCATCAACACGATTTAGACTAGTACTATAGAATATTTATTAATTGCTATATATATATATATATATATATATATATATATATATATATATATATATATATATATATATATATATATAATATGAGTACTTGTCTTGTAGACATGACCTATATAGACCTGTCTTGTCTAGTATCATTGGACGGAGAGGATAGGGTTGGACATTAGGCTACTGAGTACCCTATTCCTCTCAACCATAGGCTTGCACTGAGATACCAAAGAGAGAGAGAGAGAGAGAGAGTTACTATAGATCTTAGGCATGTACTAAGATATAATATTATATATCATAAGCTTACACTAAGATACAATATTACGTGCTTTTCCTTGTTAAGCAGTCGCGCTTCTACACATTGTTCTCGATTTCATTTCGTGTATGCTAGGTTAGACTTAATATGAAATTTTATTTATGTGTGTATATTGTTATTGTTTTACAATACGTTATTTTTCTATCTATCTTGCTTTGTTCTTCTAAGGACCTTATTTCCTTCCAGGCTTAAACGAGCAAGAGTACTAAGAGGTGTATGGACCGGGACCTGACTCAGGAGTAACTTCAGTCGAGTATTTGGAGGTCTACCCACCAAACTACTCGTGAGATCATGTAGGAGTTCATTTTAGGATACAAGTATCACTGTATAGTTAGAGATGCTTGTATCTAGTTATCTTACTTTGTAGTATTTATTTTCAGTATTTACTTTTCAGTATTTACTAAATGCTTTTTTGTATTTATTTACATGAAGTAAAATGGCTTTGTAGGCTCATATATGGCCTTCCAATGGTTGGTTCGTAAATTTTGACTATATCGATATATTGCGACAACTAGGCAGCTATAACACTGGAATCCAACAATATCTTCAATGGTAAGAAGAGAACTATGCGACTTCGTCACACAACACTGAATGGTCGCATTAAAAGTGGCATCATTGTAGTTATTGATGTTCGGAGTCGGAAGAATTTGGCAAATCCATTCACAAAATACCTCAAGCGCCAGTTGGTCGTGGACACATCAAGAAAAATGATGTTTCTTGATGGTTTATTTCTTGACGGTCATGGAAAACCGTCAAGAAAATGGATTATCTTGACGGTTTTAGGTATGCATCAAAAAACACACATTTCTTGACGGTTTACCATGATAGTTGACGGTTTTAGAGCAACCGTCAAGAAAAGCCATTTTATTTATTGACGGTTTGTTAATAACCGTCAAGTAATGTATGTGCGAAAAAATTACAGCACACATTTCAGCTACAATTTTAGTAATTTTTAAATTTTGTTATTACTGTATCATCTATGTTGACGTTTGCATGAAACCATAGAAACTGCTCCTATAAGGAGTTTTCTCATGTAAACTGCTCCTAAAAGTGAAATCCTCGACCCCTTTATAAAAACCTCAAAGTTCTTTCATGACTTAGAACCGTCAAGATCATTCTTTTACTTGACGGTTTAAAACCGTCACAAAAATGAAGCCAGAAAGTGGTTAAGAAAATGGAGACATTTCTTGACTGTGGCCTAGATGACGATACAGAATAGTCAAGAAAATCCTTTCTTGATAGAAAAAACCTTCAAAAAGCCAATTTTCTTGTAGTGTGGGCTTAAAGATATTCTGATATTATTTTTCTGTGATTCTACCATAAAGTTTCGTACTATTAGTTCAAAGAGAAATCTACTATGCATCTGGGTTTTGGTGCTAGGAAGGACTGACTAGAAAAATATTAAGTATAAAGGTTAGCCCTTGGGGATATTAATGGGATTCGATCCCGAAACCTTTGTAATCTATTGTTTGTTTTGTATATAGAACAAGTTTTGTGAAAGGATGGCTTTGACGCCTTAATGAGTTTTCGGACATTCTGAATGTCCGACATGCATTATAGGAAGCAAGGATAGTTCAGTACTACAAAGGGGCTAGTACCCCAAGCTACAATGGTGTGACACCATGATGATGTAGAGCGTTGGCTTCGGGCCATGTCATAGCGGCAGTAGCACCGCATATACGCAGGTAGCCTAATGCTGAGATGTAGACACTAGTAGTAGTACATCGTTACAAAGAGGCCTCTAAACTCATGCTACAGTGGTATGATACCATAAGGGGTGGAGCATCGACTTTGGATGTCATAGCGGCGTAGCACCGCACGGAAGTGCAAGACTTCATGCTGGAAATTACAACACTACAAAAAGGCTTGTGACCTCATGCTATAGTGGTGTGACACCACAAAAGGTAGAACCTTGACTTTGGGTCATGTCATAGCGGCGTAACACGGCAAGGAAGCACAAGGTTTCATGTTGGGTATATTAAACTCTCTGAAAAAAGATGTAGGTCATCTTTTGAGGATAAATTTGTAGACACCCAAGATACACATGCCAAGACCAGGTCAACACATTATCTTTAATGTGTTATCATAGGCACAACTGATGTCATTGTGTGAGTGAAAAGAATATTAGCTATGATATTTAATTTAAGGCTCAAACCATTCTTTACCATATTGTTGTTTGATACATGCAAAAATATTCAAGTTGGAGACGACATCTATCCTAATGTGTGATGGACAGTCACTATAAGGAATGCTCAACTATATATTATGATATGTGGGAGATTTTTGGAGATTTTTACTTGGCTTTGGTAACTTCATTCCCACAATGGAAAAACTACCAAGTGTATATATCAATATATATATATGCTTGGTGGATAGAATGCTGATAAGGAGCGGGACTACTTAGCTTCTTTGGCCGATCAACCAAACTTTAATAGACTATTGATGGATAGAATGCTAGAAGTAGAAGAGGACGTGGTGCAAGGTCGACTGTACTCTCCTATTTATGAATCGGTCACCCCCAACCCTTCATCGGTTGATGGAGTTATGTTGCTGGTGGAACCACGGGTTCTAAGACCTAGAAAAGGTCGACCTACCACATAACTCCCTCCGTCGCTTCTTAAGGATTAGGGTTTCCATCTTGGTTTCATAGGGACCTTTAGCGTTGCTACACCTTTCTTGTAGGAGCCAAGCTCCACCCAACCCCCCCCCCCCCCCCCCTCCACCACCCTATTTTGCTCCCTCTTCTTGCCTCCCCTAGGGCCTCCAGGGAGGATAGTTTTAATTTCCCTTTTGTTACCCCCGGTATCCCCGGGGAGGATAGTTTCTCTTTTGGCCAGGCCTCTGGCCTGGTCCATTTACTTTTGTAGGTCGCCGGGCTATCTCCCGGCGCCATCTTTGAGCTTAGGCTCCTCTATTTCAATAAAGACTTTTGTTCTAAAAAAAAAAAGTATATATCAATATATATAGCTATGCTTTGTATTAGCATATGCACATGAGGTGTGGTGGCCGATTTGGGGTAACTTTTCTAAAGGGTATAAGTTTAATCCTCAAGGAACAATCTTTCTTTTTGTCACTCACTTTGGAAAATTTATAGGATATAAGACCTATAGGGGCTTAGCGACTCAGACTCAGGAGAAAGATGAAGGCCGCAATATGGCACACTTTGCACTTCGTATGTGCGCATCGGGCGCGTCTGAGCGGCTCTTTTTGTGTGGCATTACGCACGTGGCAAGTTGAGCACAGACAGTGTTTTCGAGGCAGTATATGCACAGTATACGTTAGGTAGAATGCATGTGGCCCTCTGCATATAGGCTTCAGCGTATATGCTCTATGTGTATGCCTTTTGCATATAACTGTGGTTGTGTGCGCCGCATAGCTACTACTGCTGTCAGCGCAGTCTGCTACGGTTGCGTGTGTCGTGCGGTGATGTGACTGGTGCTGTTAGTACACTCCACTGATGGTATGGGGCCATTGGCGGGGCCAGCATAGGCCCAGTGGGGTCATGTGACCCCACTCAACTTTTTGTTTTATATATATATATATATATATATATATATATATATATATATATATATATATATATATATATATATATATATATATATATATATATGTCATTAATTGTTTTACTCCCAGCTACTTATATTACGAACGAGTAACAATTTGATGTTTTACTCGTTTTACTTGTAGCTGCAAAAGTAGCTGATTCATATTATAAATTTTGTCCTTAATTGTTTTTAGATGGAAATATTTAATTCTCTCTTAGATGGAATGAAATTATTTTCTAGTATAACATTCTTCGATTAAAAAATTATATAGTCAAAGTAAATTATTTTTGATCTTATTTTTTCTTGAGGGAAAAAAATAATATTTATAAGACCCTAGGATGACAAGGTTCATGACTAAAATTGTAGAATCCAAGTATGAATTTTAAGATACAATGAATCTCCTCGATCAAATGGTCAAAATTGATCAAAAATGTCTTGTATGGCATGACTAGAATGACAGTGAAGTTTATGGTTCTGATTATATTGGATTAGAATTAATGTACACTTTAATTGCAACGTATTTTGAAATGAAAAGAAGAAATGAGCAGCTACAATAGGAAAACTAGAATAGGCGACCAATGTTAGGTATAAAAAATATGATTTGTGACTAAATTGTGCAATTATTTTACTCTATATTTTTGTAATATTTTTGAATTATTATTTTTATTCGATTTTGACTCCGCTGCATCCAAATCTTTCTGTGACTATTTATATGAGAGTGTGCCCCTCCCTTTGTTCGAGAAAAAAAGGAGAGAGAGAAGCACATTTCAGGCAGCTCCCATTCTCTGTACACAGATTGCTGCAGTGAGTTCCAAGTGGTCAATTGTTCTTCCTGATGGTGACTTGGAGCATTCTAGAAGTTCATTTTTTCAACTTACTGGTTACTGGGAGTAGATTATCGTATACGGCGAATCTTCTTTTAACCAACATGATCTTCATTACCTCATTAAGAAGTCTTTTACTCTTGTGTTCTTTCTTTCTTTCTTTCTTTCTTTCTTTCTTCTTCATGTTCTTGTAGCGGTTGAGATCGCAAAGAGAATACGCTTATGTGTTGTGTGTTTTCTTTGATTGTTGCAAGTTTCAGAAGTCAATTCGTAATCTCCTTTATTTTGATATTTTGTTTTTTGCTCTGAATCTTTCTGTGGCTGTCATTGTCATCTTATCACAGTCTGAAATCCATCTTTGTAACCTACAGGATCAACAAATTCTACAACAAAAACCTAGGGGTGAGCATTCGGTTTATTCGGTTTAAACCGAACCGAATAACCCAAAACCGAATTGGACCAAAACCGAATAAGCAAAACCGAAACCGAACCGAATTGGTCCAAAACCGAACCAAACCGAACCGAATTAAATCGGTTCGGTTTTCGGTTTATTCGGTTTATTCATATATTTTTGATTTTTTTGAGCTTTTTTTGTTAATATATAGTAACTAAATATACATAGACATATTTAGTATATACCTATATATATTTAGTATATACCTATATATATTAATACTTATATATATAGTACACACACACGCACACGCATATATATATATATATATATATATATATATATATATATATATTAATTAAATTTTCTTATTCGGTTTTCGGTTTTGGACCGAAACCGAAACCCAAAACCGAAACCGAAACCGAAGAAGAAAATTTAGTATTTTCAAAACCGAAACCGAACCGAATTTTTTTAAAACCAAACCGAACCTCTTATTCGGTTCGGTTCGGTTCGATTTTCGGTCCAAAACCGAATAATGCTCACCCCTACAAAAATCTTAGTAATAATCTAGTACAAATTGATTTAAAGTGTGGCATGCATGAATATGTCCAGGAAGTACAGAAGCACAAGTTTCCCTTATTTCCTCACCGGAGAACAAACATGCTTCTGTGGCTCGCACAGAGTACAATCTCTATAATTCTTGTAAAAGTTACGGAATCCTGGACCACTTATCTATGAAGAAAAAAAGTGCAAAGACATGTATTGAACCTCCCAAAACAAAGAACAAGCGACGAGCAATAAAACAAACGCAATTGACAACTTTTCAAAAAAGTATCTGAACCTCAAGAAAGCTATCAGCAGCTCAGGACAAAACTCCCATGGCCACTTTCTGCAGCCAGCGCGAGTAAGAAACAAAACACTCATATTGAATGAGCAACTCAATTGACCACACTCTCTTGTTTGTGAAAAATTCCAAATCATTACTTTATAACATAAAGAATTTCAAATTTTCTACAATTTGTGTACTTGCAGCATATATATAAATAAACTGCCATCGTTCTATACTTCTTCACAGCACCAACCTGCAGTACTCAGTATCATGCAGGAAATATTTGATATCAGAGTTCATATCAACGGGAAGCATACATTTTTCCTCGACAAGGTTCTTTCTATTCCAAATTCTTATATATACGAGAAGAAATCGAAATCTCTACTATTAAGTATTTCGGTATGTTTTTCGAAATAGTAGTAGTTGGATTATATTTTTTACTTTATATATATGCAAAAAAAATCTGCGTTGTTTATTAAGCATGTCTCCATATTTAGTAGTTGTTGAATTGTATTTTATTTAAATTCTTTTGTTTTTGCAGAGAATAATATGCAAATTCTCAGGAAGAATAAGAAAGATGGTGAAGCAAGAGAGGAAGAGAAGCTTGTTCCTCGCTATCGAAGACTTCCCGGGGGGAGGACACGGGTTCGAGTTGGTGTCGAGGTTCTGCTACAGCAACGGGAAGATCGCCGCCGACACAACCCCGGCGGATCTCGGCGTCCTCCACTGCGCCGCCTTCGTGCTCGAGATGACCGAACAGGCCTCCGCCTCCAACCTCCTGGAGCAGGCGGAGGCGCTCCTGCACGGGCGGCTCCCGTGCTGGTCGTGGGCCGACGTACTGATCTCGTTGGAGTGCTGCAACGGCTTCTTCACCATCGCCGACTCCTCCGGCCTCCTCGGGAGGCTAGTCTCCGCGCTGGTGGTCAGAATCAGAAGCGATTCGGACCCGGCGGCAACCTCGACTTCCTCCTGTGCTTCATCTTCATCCTCCTGCTCGTCGTCGCTAATTAACGACGTCGAGCGGTGGTTCAACGACCTGACAGTGCTGTCCCCATATATCATAGGGAAGATAGTGAAGGCCCTCGGCGAGGACTTCGTGTCCACTCGGTTCCTCCTGCATTATCTCAACGCAGCGGGAAGAAGGAAGGGTTGCTACGACAGCGGAGGGCACCGGATGGAGTACGGCAGCCTCGCAGACGCTCTCGTCGACGGAGTATCTTCGTCAACAGGGACTAGAGCTCTCCCCTTCCGATGGCTGCTCTGGGTTCTGAGGGTGGTGACCGGCCTGGGACTGAGCGAGGAGCGCGGAGACGAGCTGGAGAGGATGATAGGGGAGAAGCTCGACGAGGCGACGCTCGACGATCTGCTGGTCGCGGGCCGCGACCGTGTCGGCGAGGCCTACGACGTGAGCCTGGTGGCGAGATTGGTTGGGATCTTCGTCGTGAAGTGCGAGGAGGAGGAGGAGGAGGAGGAGGAGGCGGCAGCGACGTCGAGGAGAATGAGGGGGCTTGGGAGGCTGATGGACAAGTACTTGTTGGAGATATCTCCTGACCAGAGTCTGAAGGTTTCCGGCTTCGTCGGGGGTGGCGAGAACGCTGCCGGACTCCGCCAGGGAATGCTTCGATGGGGTCTACAGAGCTCTGGACATCTATCTAGAGGTAACATTACATACATCATACATGTTTGCATGCTATATATGTACGTACGCACTCAATTCAGTGCTCTAAATGACATTCGATATTACCGTCTAGACCGCACATAGACGTGAGACCACCTCGTATCATTTTTGTCATTGACGGTGTAGTAGATGGCTATCAAAAATTTAACAACATAGACAAAGATGAGACGACATAAACAAACATCTAGGCAAAACACTACATGACTTGATATTTTAAGAAAATAGTTTTGCAAACATTATCGACCGGTGGTTTACAAAAAAAAATTCTATAAACTAATTATACATAAAACATAAAATACCCTTTATATATATATATATATATATATATATATATATATATATATATATATATATATATATGTGTGTGTGTGTGTGTGTGTGTGTGTTTTTTTTTTATCCTCGCATAAGTCCGTGGCCACTGGCCATCCAGCTGGCTTATGCGGAAAGGGGGAGCTCGATTCCGGGTCTCCCAGGCCCCCCCCCGCCCCCCCCCCCGACACTTACGCTATATATATATATATATATATATATATATATATATATATATATATATATATGAGGAAGGATAGGCATCTCCACAATTTTTGCATCCCCATGCATCACCATGTTCACATTCGTTGGATGTGCTTTAAGTCATCTAATCTTAACCATTGGTAAATCAACGGTTAAGATTAAATGACTTAAAATACCATCCAACGGTACAAATATGAGGGATGCATGGGGATGCAAAAAGTGTGGGGATGTTGATCCTTCCTCTATATATATATACTAGTCATAACCCGTGCCCATAGGGCATGGTTCATTTAAGGTATTCCCCCTCAAAATCTTGGACCCCCAATTTTAAACGAACAATAATAATTATGAGGCCCCCATCAAAATATTAAATCCCAACCACTGCTGGATGTGAATTTTCTTTGGATTTCCCATAAAACTCCACTCTCAATAATGCTCATCAAAAACCTGGCCTCGTTTGGTTCGCGGAATGGTAGGGAAAGGAAATCAATTCCTTGTCATTTCCTTTCCTTTGGGAAACTTTAATTCCTATTGATTTTCCTTTCCGATGTTTGGCAATGCCAAGGAATTTGGAAAGGAAAGTGAATACTTCAATGTGGGAAAGTGATTCCTTCCTTAGATGGATGGAATCACTTTCCCCCCTAATTTTCTTTCCATTGGGAATCACTTTCCTTTCCTCCTCAATTCCTTGGGCACCCAAACATAGGAAAGTAATCACTTTCCTTTTCCAACCGGGAGATTCCGCGAACCAAACGAGGCCAGGTTTTCGTTTGTGTATTGTACGTGTAAGAATTATAGGATAGTTCATTCCTTGTTTAAAAAAAAAATTCCCTATTTTTTAACCTTCTTTTATAATTCTTTTGTTTTCATGCATTCTATATTGCCAACATGTATGATTCATTTTGTCTTTGGCTTCAACAGTACATACCATATTGATTAAATATGTTCGTTACTTTAAGACCTTAATTGATATAAGAATATGTGTAAATCATGTTTTTACAAGTTCTATGATTAACCCATCCAATATTAAGGTTCATGTTGAAAACTAGTAAAAGGGGGATGTAAGGTGTACCAAAGTAACTAAACTACATATTTTTTTACTAAGTTATTTTAATGGTATTCCGAAAACAATTTTGTATTCTCAACTTTCCGATGTTTGATTTACACATCCTTTTTGAAATAGCTTTCGTCAATTTTAAAACACATCGAGAACACTTCAAAAGAATATCCGATAATACAAGTATTTAAATTGAGCTTTTGTATTACAAGCTATATTTTTGAAATGGTTTGGTTGTGCTTCAAAATTAACGAAAGATGCTTTCAAAAATAATTTATGAAGTTGGAGGGTCAAAATCGAACAGTGAAAAGTTAAGGTGAAAAAAAAAACGTCCGAAGGAATTTATGCGCACATTAATTCTGAAACATTGTAAATTCTGCATATATTTAACTGCAAATGAATTAATCCTGGGTTTTTCTTTCTTTCTTTCTAGTCGCACCCGACTCTTTCGTGTGAGGAGCGCACGAACCTCTGCCAATGCTTGAACTACGAGAAGCTCACTCTCGAAGCCTGCAGAGACCTCGCGAAGAACCCTAAGATTCCGCCCTCGGTCTCATTCCGAGCGTTGGTTGCCAAGCACTCCCAGCTCCGAATCAAGACGGTAGTCGTCCGCGACGACGACCTCGGCTCGGCAGGGACTAGTCCGAGGGGTCGGGTGCTCGTTTGTGCGACGAACACTAAGAAGGCGAATGCCGAGATTTTTCCGCGAGAATCTGCTGATCACGGGAAGGAGAAATGGAGAAGCAATCTCGAGGGAGAGAATTGGAGGGTGATGGAGTGCTTGGAAGGGAGCAGAGGAATGAAGGTTCCCTTTCTCAAGAAGAGCAGCGAGTCCATCAAACATGTCAGTAGGGGACTACCCAGGCTTTGTTGATATATTTTCGTTTTTGGTGTTGAGCATGGTGTTTGTAGTAGATAGATTCAAATTGTGGATTATATTCCCATAATGAACGAATAATGCTATTTGTTCCTCCAAATTGTACATCCAAACTGTCATTTCTTACGTGACAGCTGACATAGCATATTGATGTGGCAGCTGACGTGACAAATTTTAAAATTAAAATTAAAATTAACATTAACATAAAATTAACATTAAAATTATTAATAATATTAATATTAAATTAATATTAATATTAACATTAATTAATATTAACATTAAATTAACATGGACAA
Organism: Iris pallida; assembly: GCA_029216955.1. Classification (NCBI taxonomy): domain Eukaryota; kingdom Viridiplantae; phylum Streptophyta; class Magnoliopsida; order Asparagales; family Iridaceae; genus Iris; species Iris pallida. The sequence continues at coordinate 24,982,478 of JANAVB010009598.1, forward strand.
AATTGGGTAATTAACTTTTTGGGTTAAAATTTACCATGTCATCGACCATGTCAGATGACACATAATATTATTTAACATGCCACGTCAACTGCCATATAAGGAGGGATGTATTGGAGGAACGAATAGCATTACTCATAATGAACAATAACTAATAGACATTTTGCAATCTAGAAAATAGAATCAAAAGAACACCATAAAAGTAGTTGTTTTGTCAAAATTTTACGAATAATTAAACGGTTAAAGATACCATTAGTAAATTATGAAACCAAAGGGTGTTTGGTCTAGTGGTATGATTCTCGCTTCGGGTGCGAGAGGTCGTGAGTTCGATTCTCACAACACCCCTGTATTTTTACTCTTTTGTTCGCCAATGACCTAAGTGGAGAGCCATGTAGCCCGGAAGGGTCAAGTGCTAGTGTAGACCAGGAGGATGAAGTTCGATTCCTTAAGAATGCATCCTTCCACTTTCTATTAGATGTGAGCCTAAAACTTAACAATCAACTTCTTTTTCTGTGGTTATCATTGACTGCTCAACCGAATGCAAGAACGCCAACATGATCACAGTGTTGTGAACATGAGCACGAGGAGAGCTTGCGAAAAAAATAAACTTGGTTATGGTATTAAATTATTAATCACTTCAATGATATTATGTAAAAATTATTTCCTCCGACTTTTTTATACAAATGATTGTTGCGTCATATATGTAGTCCAAACACTCAAAGTGAAAATATTTCAAGATGCATTCAGCTTTCCTAAACCTTGCTCTCTTCACTACATAAAATAAAAGGATATTTTAACAAATATTTCCATTACAAATATAGAAAATAGTATATATCCTACTTATTTAAAAAATTAGTAAATATTTCCATTCCTTTAGATACAACATTTTAAAATTTAATATATACCCTCACTATTTAACCAAAACTTCGACTATTTTACTCATAATGGGAACATTTGCTAGTTTTTTAAGTAAGTGCCGGTATATACTAGTTTATATATTTATAGTGGGGGTATTGCTAAAATATCCCTAAAATAAACCTTCGAAAATTAGACATCTGGCTCCTAAAAATGTCCAATTTAAAGTTTGGATCATGAGATGACGGATGAAGTATTGATCAGTCAAAACATGTTAATAAATATTTTATTGTTAATTGGACTTACACTCACAAAAAAACATTCATGTCCTTGATTTATATTTATTAACAGATTTATCAACCGTCATCTCAGAACCTAAATCCTAAACTGGACATATTCATCACCCAAGTGCTAATTTCTGAATGTTTAAGGGACCCAAAAACTAACCCTAAAATAAATTATTTAGTGCATGGTCCGGGTAGGGGATAAAATTGGTGAGCTTCTCAATCTCTTCACAGACTCCACTCCACTCTTAATTGTTTTTCTAAAACACACCAGAGGAGGGGAGAGGAAAGTTTTATTAATGAAACTGTACACAATTAATGAATTCCTTCTACAGGAGTACATGACATGGTTTTCAATAGAATTAACTGTGATAAGTTATTAACTAGATTTTGAAGCTTATAATACACTAGTAACGACCTGCAATCCACGTGCATAAAAAAATAGTTAAAAAAATTAAATTAGAACTTTGGATATATATATATATATATATATATATATATATATATATATATATATATATATATATATATATATATATATATATATATATATAATATATTTTAATTAAAATTTGGTTTTTGCAGAACTTTGAATATATGTTTAGACAACACTATGTAGTTAGTTTAAATTTTGACTATATTTTAATTCAAATTTATTCTTTGTAGAACTTTGTTTATATGTTTCAATTATACAATGTAGTTTAAATATTAAATATATTTAAATCTGAATTTGTTATATATATATATATATATATATATATATATATATATATATATATATATATATATATATATGGAAATATTTGTTTTTCTCCTTTAATTATCTGTAAATAAAATAAAGAAAATTAAGGTTACCGGTCTCCTGAGAAGTCGCACACAAGGCACTACCCTAAGAGTTGATTTGGGTCTATGTGTAGACTTCTTCCGTATGCTCCTACTTGCAAAAGTCCCGCTCTACCGGTATCCCATCGTCGCATAACTCGAGGAGATTGACCCTGACTTAGCCCTTACCTAGAGCACAAAAAGGTTGAACAAAAGAAGAAATGGAAAGAGAATGAGAGATTTTTTGTGAATGAAAAATTTCATGTCATTGTGATTTTTAGGAGGAGAATGGAGATATCTTTCTTACTCACTTTTTTTCATCCTACAACACTAGAAGAAGAGTGAATTATATAGTTTTAAGACATTTGATGGAGAGTTAAAACACTCAATTAATAGAAATTTAGGGCTAATAATATAGCCATTAGGGAATGATAAATAGACAATATAAATGGTGAAATGGTCAAGAATTAAGAGCAAAATAATGAGGTTTTGTAAATTGATTTTTTTCACGAATAATAACAACAATCCCCCCAAAAAACCAACTTTCGAAACATAGGATAACAATTATATACTACGCAAACCAATTATAGGTTTTGTAAAGATGAAGGATTTCTAGGCAATTATATACTACGCATAGATGAGACGGACTGCAGCCTTGAATCTCACTTAGTGACTATTGTGTTTGTCTGAATAAGAGCTTGATGGACTATGCCTTGAATCAGTCTTCTTGAACCAGATTCAGACAATAACACACATAGTATGCTAAAGGTTCTTGGGTCTATCGGGTGGCCGGCGCATTTGATTGGCCATGCGCACTTTTCCATATTCATGTAAGTTATCTAGAATCGCCCCGGCCTTCACGACCTCTTATATAGGTAGATCCTCAAGGGTTGGTGATAGGAGTCTGTAACGCCCCAGTCCCAAAATACTTAGGACTAAGTACGTAGACATGCCAGCTGTATACATATGAAGTATACTCCAATGTATGGAACCCTCGTATGTATACATAAGCTGTAAAATACAGTAAACCATAATAACTAAATCTCATCCACAAAATCAAAAGAATAATATATAAATCAACTCAAGGATTTTTCATTTATACATGTAGTTGGGCGGAGACAAATCCACTACCAACTATTTTAAATGAAAGAAAATACACAAGAAAATGATCGATAAAATGGCAAGACGAACCAAGAGCAATCATCCTCGAAGAAATGGAGAAGATCACGGCCTAGGCTAGAACACCTACAAAAGTCACAAAGCACACACCTGGAGAGATAACCAGGTCCTCAGAGGGACGTAACAAGATACATAAAGAATATGTCACATAACTGAATATATATAATATGTCATAAATCACAAGTAAAGTAAAATAATCTCAATTGTAATAAGATCCGATTTCTTATCATCGAAACAGTGGACTACCCCTACAATCGAACAAGGACAAAGGGTAGCACACTATACCGCGATGCGACATTGTCCCAAGCTACTAATGGAACGGGGGTGATATGACATTGATGAGGGTTACCTAACCATTCTACAGTGTTCATGCAGTTAAAAACAAACCTTCAACGCATGGGCACTCTGGCTACAGGTACAGGAACTCAGGTATGGTCCCACCAAGATATCAGGGACCTCAAAGCATAACATTCATCGAATGTCAGAGGCCAGCAGAAAATCAGGTATCAGGATCTAGTACCGTATCTCCAGCAGAGATAACCGACAATAATAAGAAAGTGCATACGTGGCCCATACGTTAAGGAACTGTTCTTTCCACCTAATGCCTAGTAGAGTTACATCCATGACTCCTATACCTCTACTAACTGCCAAGTCACCTAACATGCCTCTATTAGCAGTTAGCCCTAACGCATACGCACAGGTGATCAGCCATCGCGCAAGTACCTCTACATGCTACTCATCTCACACATACCTCGTAGTACAACTGTGTCAAGGTTTATGATATACACCACAAATGGTAGTCCCTTAACTCTATGTCTATATGCAATCAAAAGATAATAAGTAAAGCTAATATCACTGAGCAGATAATAAATCAGGAACTGTAATAATGGTACAGCTACAAGAACAGAAAATAAAAAAATAGTGATATGCAAATAACAAAAATGTAGACTAAATATAAGCAGTAAATATGGCAAGGTATCTTACCTGAGGTTGTGTGCAAAAGGGCGATGTCCAATAGCTCGAACCGTCAGAATAGTGAAGCGATGAAAGCCAAATCCCGCATGCGTCCTCGGATGCTGAAATAAATACCAAGAACGTGTTTGGAATAAAAAATATGTCTAGAAAATGTCTATCCAAAAATCTAATTCTGGAACAGAGGCAAATCATAATTTCTCGAAATATTGATTCTTCTTGCCGCCAGTCCTTCCACCGATATGTGAGGAAATTTCTCGAAACATTTGTTATTGCCAAGTGCCCTGTCCAATTGACACACCACTCATTTTCGAGTAGCTTTGTTGTGCCATGTCCAGATATGACCACCTCTTTCCAGCGGTTTATGCATCCCCCAACAAGAAAGTGGGTGGTCGGGTGGTTTGATAGTGTTGATGCAGAAACCACCCGACCACCCACTTTCTCGTTCTGGTACAGAATGGCATTAAATCTCCCATAATTAGTAAAGGCAGTTGTAGGCGGGATTCAACCAAGTTACTAATTTGTATAATTTCTTGCCATAGTTCACCTCTGCGTCTGCGATCGTTATACCATGTGCCCTGTCAAATTGACACACCACTCATTTTCGAGTAGCTTTGTTGTGCCATGTCCAGATATGATCACCTCTTTCCAGCGGTTTATGCATCCCCGAACAAGAAAGTGGGTGGTCGGGTGGTTTGATAGTGTTGATGCAGAAACCACCCGACCACCCACTTTCTCGTTCTGGTACAGAATGGCATTAAATCTCCCATAATTAGTAAAGGCAGTTGTAGGCGGGATTCAACCAAGTTACTAATTTGTATAATTTTTTGCCATAGTTCACCTCTGCGTCTGTGATCGTTATGCTCATAAATGGCGCCCATAACAAACCGTAGCCTCCAATGGTGGGTGAAGGTAATCGCAATCATCTGCTCTGATACATGGATAACTTGCCCTTTCCAATTATTCTTGTCCCACAATAACCATATTCGAGCCATATTACATCCGTCCAGATTGTTAGTCTGAACCCAGTCGTTTGGGGTTCTCCTGGAAAGTAAGCGATCAGACTTGATTTTGGTCTCCAGCAATGCACTAATAGTGCACCTTTCGCTCTTCAACCTATCACGAACTTTCCTCCATCGACTAATCGAACAAATACCACGAATATTCCATGATATAATAGACATTGATTACCATTGTGAGTCCCTTGAAAGTCACCAGTGTTGTCACCTCGGGATGGTGATGGCTCATCACTCCTCTGCATCTGATAGTTGGGTGGTGGACCAGCTTGTAAATACCTCCTTCATTATGGGTTATCCACAACAATGCATTGGTCCTGACGTGCCTACGACGTAGAGTAAGAAGGTCTTGAATCCTCATTAGTCGAGCTAGCGTGTCTCTTCCTGCTAGATGTTGTAGAAGCACTCGTCTTGCCATGCTGCTGTGATGTCTTACCACCGTCGGGGATCCTTCATTTTGTTGTCACCATTAGTGGGGATTGGAATACGAGTCCTCTCTCGTTTTTGTCCTACAAATCGCTATCTGTGTGTGGTTCATTAATCCCATCGTCCTCCATATGATCTGAAGTCTCCAGCCTCATCAGAGACTCGACATGCATGTGTCTTCCTGGGAGTGTTTTAATGTCTGGGGGGCTTCTTCCATAGGTGGCACGATTGCTACTTCTAGTCTCGTGCTTCTGTCGCATCCTGCTGTCAGGTGACTTGCTTACATGTTGGGGATTCATCCGTCTTCCATTTGCATCTCTAATTGCCCGCCCTGTTGTAGCGGCCTGGCCTCTTCCTCTGCTCTCTCCTCTGTAACCTGCGCATTCGCCTTGGCACATCTCTAAATAGAGTGTCCAAAACAATTGCAAATGGGACAACTTAGGGGCACCCACTCAAACTCAACAACCTGTGAGAAAACTTCACCTGATGGGATTTCATACTCTACTACGCTCGGGAGTTGTGTTCCGACTTCAATCTCTACAAACACTCTTGTATATTGGAGTCGCGTGCGCGCCTAGGTCGCTTCGTCCGCCTTTGTAGGGCAACCAACCAGGCTGGCTAGTTTCATCAGCATGGATTTGTTCCAATATTGGATCAGTAAGCCCGACAGACGTATCCAAACAGGAACGGTGTAAAGTACGTCCCGTTCGCACTTCGAATTTGGCTGCTATGCCTTCAGTATAAGCAATCTTCCATCAAATATCCATGGGCCTTCCTGCATGACCCTCTCGACATCGTCTTGTAGTCCAATTTGACGAAAAAGAATTCGTCCCCCGAGCATAGAATTCCATACTCCCTTTTGGACGCCAAACTCTAGCCGCGTATGCACGAATTTGGCTATAAAAGCGACGATCCCCTAATACATAGAGGATTAGTGTGTTTTGTCAATACTCTGTCGTCTCCATGATCTCCTCTGCAGTGAACAACGCACGTCTTCCTCCCTAGACCTGCTTCGGAGTCACAAACTCCATTGCTTCATTCTTCTGGTTGTCCGCGTTGTGGCAGATATCTGCCCAGGATTTACCATCTCCTTGATTTGTCATCAGGATGGTTCCTCTCGTTGCCCAGTTCTGCATGCTTTAGTTTGTCCTCCCTTGCGTCCGCCCTTGTCAGCTATAGCCTCCTTGCTACGGTTCTCCTGGTGTCTGAATCTGTCATTGGAGTTAGAGGTTCTGACCATGCACTGTGGTTGTGTCATGACCCACACCCTAGAGTTAGGGCACGAGAAATGGGTACGTCCAGCCTACGCCGTAGTATCGGCGGTAGAACGCTGTCCTAGGTCTCATGCATCTAACAGTATAAGGCTAAACAGTTTATACTCTCCGAATGGGGGTGACATAGCAGATACAGACTCAATCACATCTAAGGTAGAGCATGATAAGGATAGATAAAACATGAAATCCAAAAGAGGTACAACAGAGAGAAATCTAAGTGTCTAAGATACACAAATCCAGAAATACATCTCAAATCTCCAAACTCAGATACAGTAATCCATAAAGTAAATATAACTCCAGACAATTGAAATAACTATCTAAACAACCTCTAATGTGTCTCCTCTAGGCTAGCAGGCAATCTCCAAGCTATCTGTAAAATTTATCAACGGGTCCAGTCAGGACAGGAGCGAGTACAGTACATCTCAACAATATCATAACAGGTTAGAAAATATAAACATGCTAGAGAGTAAGATACAGGATCTGAAAAAATAACATGATGAAAAGAGAGAGACTGTAAGTAAATAGCTACAATATATAGAGAACTATCAGTGACTAGTGATTCAGAGCACAAGATGGTTATGTAAACGGTACGATGTTGTACACGAGTAATCTACAGAGGTTGTACATGAAAATCTACTGGATTGATTACATAACCACTTCTACTCCCCCGCCCCAATCAATACACAAGGATCAAGCTAAGTTATGTTATTGCACAAGAAGTATAGTCGCACACGAGATCATGTGAATACATGAATATACACGATTTCACACGATTTATACACGAATGTCACGAATACAAGGAGTACACGATGCTCACGATAAAGTACATGAACACGAATACCCGATGTATCCGCTAAGGGGATAACATCGCACAACAAGATCCATATAGTACTAATCCGTGTTTCCAACGTGTCAGCATCATGTAAAGTAATCTAAAGCAGGAAATATAATCCTAAACAAGATATGAAATGATCAGAGAATATACTCGCCTGATATATGAATGTCCAAGGTAAAGATACTGTCCGAGGAGAGGTGTCTGGCTCCTGATTAGAACAGCACAAGTCACAACATGTCCCGAAGGGTAATATAAAGCACTGCAATGTATTCTACATGAATCTAGGTCAAACTAGGCCAAAGTCAACCCTTGGTCAACTCTGGTCAACTGTACTAGTCAAACTAGGTCAAACTAGGTCATGTCCTAATCCAGCAAGTCTTACTAGGCCTAACCAAGACTATCCTAGCAAGCACACATCAATACAAGGCTATACAAGCCAACATACACCCAACTCTATATAGCATGCAATTATTCAATACTCAAATAGGTAAGAATTCACATTGGATATACACTAGGTAATTTATTACTTTAAGCTATATATGTCTACATATATATACACATGCATATATTGGTATTCAACATTAGGTCTATAATCATGGCATTTCAAATGGTTATATAAACTTATATTACAACACAATATGCTAACATATATATAATATACATACATAGCTAAGTTAACTATATTCATAAATACTTATTTAAGAGGCTATGTGTGTGTATGTGAACATGGCAAAGGGGCAAGTGAGGGTTAAATGGGCATACATAGTGTATACATATCAAAGAGTGTCAAAGTGTAAGTGAACAAATTGTCAAGTGTGATAGTGTCAACATAGTGTAGGGGATACATGAGGTAATATAGGATTTGTATTAACATAGAATATTACATGTTATTAACTTGTATATTGCATACATTACATCTATTATTATATTACATTCATGCTTGCATTCATTCATCATTCATTTATTCTCTTGCACTACTATATGCACCATACATTACATACTATGGAACCTACATATTCATTACAAGCCATACTTATACATGCTTACATTAGATAGGATACTTACACCTCATACATCATTTATTTAACCATTTATTCATGCTTGCATTCTCTATTTAATTACATAATGTATATACATTAACATGGGTTAAAATCAAATAAAACATTATATTACACACAAGGGTGCACAAAATGCATATGCCGAATAGTAACTCCTACTAATAATCAATACTGTATCATCTCAGCATGAATTAAAATCTAGGATTAAAGTATATTATAGATCTATGTGTTAGCTTTCCGAAACTTCAAACGGATCACGTTTTCGTTTCCGAAAACTACCGGAATCGCGAAAACACCGAGAACGCGTTTGTCTTTCGTACAGCTGACACTCAAATAATTCTCTAGAAAGTTACAGAAAGAATTAGGCCTATTAATACATATTTTTGGAAAGATAACTTTAATACGCTTCTTTTAAAAAAAACGGGAGATTAAACTGAGTTTTGAGCTAGAAGTTATGACATTTCTAAGTTAAGGCTGAAATTAAAAACGTGGATAAAAATCATGACGGATTTAGATAGTCTGAGCCAAAGAATACACAATATATATCCTAATTATCCACAACAATAATGACAATAATAATACGAGGAACCACACTCACAAACTTGATTATATAATCATCATAAACTATTTATTACATATATAAATATAGATACACTCTCATTACAATATATATATATATATATATATATATATATACATACACAAATCTATATATGTAACATGAACACATCTATAATAGATACATGAATAAAATGTAAAGTACTCAAGAACACATCTCCACATATTCAAATCTGATATTTAATATGAATTAATTCATTTAATCAATATTTTAAATATAAAGTGTGTCCAAGTTTGGAGGTTTTTCCCATGAACACAAGACACAACAATAATACAATAGAAATCCCTAAAGGACACATAATGGACACAAGAGGACACAAAATATGGACACAACAATGGGGGTCATTCCTATGGTTAAAACTTTTCTAAATGCAAAATAGAGAAATAAAAGAGAAGAAAATATTACCTAAAGGAGAGAAAATCCAAAGAGAAAGGTTTCTTCCTTGGAAGAGCTTGAGAGCACTTGGGGAAGAAGACTTCTCAAAGAAAGGAAATGAGATGGGAGTCCTATTAGGGCCGGCCACAATGGTTATATCCCCCCTTCATTGAATATTACAAGTTTGCCCCTCCCTTAGTTACAAGTGTTTAAAACAATTTTGGTTAGGGTTTCGGGGTAAAAGGGTCAAAATAAAAACTCTAAATGGTTAACCTAATAATTAGGATTATGACTAATCTTTCTAACATGACTAATTAAAATGTGGGCCATGGCTAACTAATGCATGGGTCCAACTAGAGTCTAAGTTACCCCGGGTCCCCGTTACAAGTCGGATTGAGATAAAATTCGAACCCGACTCAAATAATCCCAAAACAGTATCATAAATAATAAAATAATATCAAAATAATTCAAAGAGGTCAAATGCAAAATATCTTTAGGCCAAAAATGACATTAAAATATCATAATCACATGGTTAGGCTCTAGGTCAAACAGTCTCTAGGGTTTCACTAGCAAAACGTCAAAATCACAAGTCATTGATTTAAATAATTTTAAAATGATTTAAAATTACCAAAAATTATATCATGAATTAAATATTATTATTAAAATAATTATAAACACGAAATTTTAAAATTATCCTCATTTGGGAAACTGGGTGCTACAACTCTACCCACCTTAGAAAAATTTCGTCCTCGAAATTTAAGATCGATAGTACTCCTTCTAGAGCCTCTAACCTACCCAATATCTAAGGTAACACTTCTTAACACTGGAATAATAAACGGACATCTAAAAAATGTCAATCTAGGAATACCTCCAATACTGCTCTGCTGTACGGCGGTAATGGAACTTCAATAAAATATGGACTGGAACCTATATCCAAGGGACTGGACCTATTTTAAAGTGGTCTTAACTAAGGAGGAAAAGGAACTGATCATAGGATATAGGTATGCTCAAACTATTATCTTCCTATTAACCATCTATTAATACATTCTATTACCATAGGAACGATGTATTACTAAGACATATAGGCCCCTATCTCTCATAACACATTTATACTCACCAAAAGACTAGTACATCCTATCAAGGCTGATACTATAATCTCTCATAAATCTCATAAGCTACATGTTTATAGACACACATTCCCACATCAAGGACTAACCTATATATATCTACAACAGATACTAATGGAGTGACGTCCCTATTTCCCAACAATCAAGGTCTTAAAAAAATTTATCTAAATCATGCAATTTGAAGGAATAGTATACAAGGTCAGGGCATACCATAGCAGTTGGAAGTCTCACCTAGGTACACTAATCATTCTAGGTCAAAACAGTACTATGGTATCAACACACAACAATCTAGGGTGTCCTAATTAGAAAGGTAAAGGAACAACAATCATCAAGGTTGTAGGGCTGTCTACCATCCTATATAAAAATTGGTCATTAACTAGCAACTAAAAAATTATTAAAAGGTTACTATTCCATAAAATGGCAAAAATTGAAAATTTAGGCACAACAAATCACAAATAGATTTTTTTTCTTGACACGATCTAAGTTGATCAATTTCGGGACAAAACGAGATTTAGGCAAGAAGGAAAATCTATGAAATCAAAGTATAAGCACGAGCATCCAATGATGGAGGTTCAGGTCATGATTAAATTTAATTCGACTGAGTACGAATACGAGGTTCATGGGCGATGAAAAGATTTCAAGGAGAATTGTCAAAGCTGTCGCGAATGAGACTCTAGGGTCAAGTTTAACTATGTCTCCATTCTCGTAGATTGATACATGAAAAAGCGAACCAAAGTACAATAGGTTGATCAGACCATCATGTACCGGTTCTGATTAGACAATATGTTAGTGGGTGGCCACCCAATAAAATATGTCATGACCAAGCTCGAAAATAGATAAGCTTGCAAAACTAAGGCTAATTTAGCAGCACAAGATATAAGGATGGTAATGATGAAAGGAATTAGATAGTCCAAGTTTCTTAACCAACGGGTCAAGTAATCAAATAAGGTACAAGGTTAAGCATCTAAGGAAACAAGCAGAACACCATCACATGTCGGGTCGAAAGAATTGAGTCAAGGCTGAATTTCTAATTGAAATAAGAAGAAATTTAGTATAATGGTAGAGGTTATAGTTTAGCCAGTTGACCAGAAAATCATATCAAGAAAATAGAGTACAAGAAGATGGGTTTTAGTGGGACATGATATACCTACACGAAGGTGAGCTCGTCTAGGTCTTGCATATAAGATTTGTTGGAGGGTAACAGCTAGTATTATATTCCGAATATCAAAGTCACGATAAGGAACGTCAAGGATCTCAATTAGAAAGTGGGAGTTCAAGAGGTGGTAATTAATGCACAAAAATAATGAAGATCGAGTTAGTCATCTGCTTCTGATACTCTTAAGTTCATCTGGTCATAACTTGCCAATCATATCTTTACCTCACCAGTCTCCATATGAAAATTAACCTTTACTTAAACCCTTACCATGACTACCGTAGGCAATTCCCAATTTCCCAACATCACTCTTGAAGCACAACCCTCACATTTAGGAATCAACATTAACCATTTATTTAAATTTCCAAGTTCTTTCACCTTGTCTTAAATTTGACCCAAAACCTCTAAATCTCGTTTACGAATTCCTTGAACTTGTTCAAATTGTTCTCCTCGTATTATTTAATTTAAATCTCTAGGCCTTACAAAACTTATCTTCCATCATAAAATCAACTTTCGTATTTTCTTCGACATACACCCTTGAATATTATTCTCCTAAAAAATATTTCACAACAATCTCTAAACTTCCATAACTTTGTGTTCTCTCTATCCCTAGTCATTTCCTCGCAACATCTTGTTTAATATCCTTATTAAACACAATTAACTTCTCTTTTCCATTACTAACCTTCTACATAGCCTTAGGGTAAATCCTCCCAAGAATCAATAACCAAGATTTTCTAAGTTCTCAAAACTAGGTTAACCTCTGATATTCTCATTAGTTTTGAATACACCTATAAACTATCTGTCACGACCCGCACCCTAGAGTAAGGGCACAAGAAGTGGGTACGTCCAGCCTACGCCGCAGTGTCGGCTGTAGAACGCTGTCCTAGGTCAATCATCTAACAATATAAAGTACATGTACAGTTTATACTCTCCGAATGGAGGTGACAAACAAAAAACAATCTCAATCACATCTAGGTAGAAGAATGAATGATAGATAGATAGACAGCAACTCAAGAGAACAGTAGAATAGATGAAATAAGTCCAAGTGTCTAGGATAACATAACATCAGAATGTCAACTCATAATACAATAAGTCTAAGAGTCTATATATCTCAACATCTCAAAATACAACTCAGATGTGAGACAAAATGATAATACAGAAAAGACTGTCTAGCTAAACTAGCCTAGACTACTGGGGCAACATCCTCAGCTGCAGGTGGATCCTGCTGAGGGTCCACAACATAAGTATCATCTAGTCCTGCTCCATAATAGGTAGACAACAGGGCATCATCCTCATCCTCTGTAATATTTTCAACAGGTCCAGTCAGGACAGGAACGAGCACAATACATCTCACGCAGTGCATAGTATGATAGGAAATATAAAGCATACCATAGAGTAAAATACAGAAAACACTGAAAGAAGATACATGTAGCAAAAGAGATAACTGTAATAAAATATCTACTATAATAGAGAACTAGCAGTGTCTAGTGAGTCAGAGTAAAATATAGACACGTGAAATGGCATAGGAGATTCATGGCTACAGCTAAGAGTGATTCATGACTATAGCTACTGGGGTAATATCCACATGACTATTTCTACTCCCCCATCCCCAATCAATATACAAGGATCTATTCAGGTTATGTTAAGATTCGTGATAAGCCCATAAATGGGATTCATGAGAGGCTCTGTGAATGAGAGTACATGACACTACCAAAATACACTCATTTAGCGACGGCTTTTTAGCGACGAAATTTTTTCGTCGGTATTAGCGACGGTTTCGTGGCCGCTCAGTGACTGATTTTCGACTACAAGCCTTTGCCATTTTTATTTTAATTTTAGGAGGAGGAACAGTCGCGTCGCCGTCGCTAGACTGACGGTAATATAGCGATGGATTTACCTTCGTCGCAACACATCGTATATTTTGGCGGAATTGTGTAGAAATTGGCGGGACATATTTCGACGACTTAGCGACGGGTAGTCAGTCGGCACATATCAAAAAGGGCGCTACCGACGGGACGGATGCATACCAGTCGCTAGTCCGTCGCTATATATACATTCCAGACTTTAAATGAAACGGCGGAGGGAACTTTTCGCATTCCCCCCAAATTCACTCTTTCTCCTCTTTCTCTCTCTCTCGTCTCTCCTTCCTCC